>JAVTVY010013215.1:0-58042 GCA_036873755.1 Hanleya hanleyi | reverse complement strand
CCCCCCACCCGGCTCCGCGGTTCCTGTTGATACAGTACTTGTGCATCCTTGTAGCTTTACAACAGTTTGTCTCTAAATAGTATTATGTACTAAATAGTATAATGCACTAAAGTGCTTTCGTATTGAACAATTTTTAGTCTGTCTATATTGTGATGCTACAAGACAATGTTACCAACAAACACCTTTTATAAGAAGTGTTACATTGATATAATAGAAAGTATCGCAATACAGAACTATCTCTTATAGGACAGTCACAGCTGTTGGTCGTGCAAAGTACCTTGCATATATGTCATGAATACAAAAATTGTATCGTACATCCAGTTTTTACATGGTAAAAAATTAATGACTGCATGTAATTGCCTTAACAGGTGACACCAGTCTGTTTATCTGATTTGTTACATTGTATTTGTTCTTTATGTTTATTGTTGCCTGTTTTGTACACTACCCCTCACGGGGTGTCTGGTACAATAAAGAAATCTGAATCTGAAGACCCACGCCCAGGTTGAAGATGATCGGCCTATTCACCGTCCCGATTGTCACCGTCGTTTCCGATAGCGTTACTGTAGAGGAGATCGACTTTCCGACGATAATGGCACTTCAAAAAGCACATAATAATCGTAGGAAATAGGCCTATTGTGAAGGAAGAAATACAGGGAGTCGCTGTACTAAAATATTCCTTGATGCATGTATTATAATCGATAAAAAAAAAATGTAGGTGAGTTAATTAATAAAAATGTCATTAACCAAGTGTTTTCATATTGGCCTGGTTATAGGTCCTCGGTCAGCCGTATTGGCCCTCGGCCTGCGGCCTCGGGCCAATACGGCAGGCCTCGGACCTATAACAAGGCCAATATGAAAACAGTTGGTTAATAACATAATATTATTTACTAATTTATCATGCAGTTTTCGCGAAGAAAAAAAGTAAATAAATAAAAGAAATCAGGCAGTGAGCGGATTAACGTGTATCCGGAATTGCATATATCAGTTCGTCTAGACGCTTGCCAGTACATTAGACAAACGCGATTATTCCTGGCAGCTTAACAAACCATTATCACAGGATCTGAACCCATATAGTGTAAGTTCATAGGGTAAGTTCATAGGGACGTTAAAAGGAAGTCATCTTAGCACTCTTCCTGTTGTGAACCTGCTGCGCTCCCCAGATATGTCATACTAAAGTAGTCTAGGGTGCACTCCAGAGATTCTTCCATTCGGCATGGAATAGACTATGGGTCCGTTTTTCTGCCACCAGTTGTCGCAAAACCTTCAACTCAAATCACTTATATGTATATATTTTCTGAAAGAGCATGATGAAACTATTATTTTAAGATATAACACTGCTATGTTATAGAAAAATTAAACTCGAACATTTTCCTCCATGCTTGCTTCATTTTTCCTAGAAAACCCCTTAAAAATGTCGAAAATGGTCAAATTCGGCTCAATTTCCAGAAAAATCTGTAAGAGCGATTTCAATTAAACTTCTTACTCACTTTCCCTGGTCCGGTCTCAACTTAAAAAGGCAAACAAAGTGGGTGTCAACCTGCCCGTTTTTTGTCAGATTTTCTTCCCGTAAATGAGTCCCGATTTTTAGGCACACCCAAGGGGCATAACTGAGGCAGGACAAACTTTACCCCATGATCCCGATCAGCGTGTAGACGAAGCCAGCATTCGATTTGTACGTACTCGTTTGCAGCGTTGATAATGCTGAATAGGATGGCATTATAGATATAAGCTATTAAGAAGACAAGAAGAATTATGGTGTAGCAGAACAAGGGCAGTCTATCGTATTATGAAATTAGAGAGGGGCCATTACTACGAAACTGTGGAGGGCCACCTTAAGGGGCAGGATGTTTTTTACGAAATTAATTATTCACATTTATCGTAATCTCAGAGTGTTTGCGAGTATGGCGGTATACAACACTTGCCAGTTATACATATTATTGTGGGAAATCCGACCGATAACTTTCCCCTACCCCATCTTTGTTTTGATCACTTTTGCCAATTCTAGCAGGATTTTCGAGAACAAAACTCAAAATTAACCTATTTCTTCTTAATAATGGGCATCCATTCGGCAATATGAAGGCCGTGGTTGCTTTTCCGCTTTCCAATGATAGCAGAAATGCGGGAAAATGCAAATAAGAGATGTAACCAAGTCAAATTATTGGTAATTTTGCACTAAATTTTCTCCTAGAAACATGGGAAATACTTCAGAAACTTGAGAAATAATTCGCAAAACCATAATAATATACATCCATTCCATCCTTTATGGACTGTAAATGGGTTCTCTTGTAAAGAAAATTTACACTGGTAAATTTATATCATTCTGATAGGACCTCGTTCTGCCATAATATCCACCGAAATCTCATGTCACGGGGAGATAACTCCTGTATGGAATACAGTATGCAATAACCTCAATAGTATACTAATGGACACACTGTGGATTATTTTAATCGAACTCCTGGTCTTTTTTCCACCTGCTTCCGAAAATAGCGCTTCAGGTGTAACTAGGCAGTCAAAATTAAACATTCTGGTGTAATGATACATCTCCGCTCCGTAACGGAGTCTACATTAAGATAATGCATAGACTTCACTATTATGCCTTAAAGGGTGCACTCCAGAGATTCTTCCATTCGGCATGGAATAGACTATGGGTCCGTTTTTCGGCCACCAGTTGTCGTAAAACCTTCAACTCAAATCACTTATATGTATATATTTTCTGAAAGAGCACGATGAAACTATTATTTTAAGATATACCACTGCTATGTTATAGAAAATTTAAACTCGAACATTCTTCTCCATGCTTGCTTCATTTTTCCTAGAAAACCCCTTTAAAATGTCGAAAAATGGTCAAATTCGGCTCAATTTCCAGAAAAATCTGTAAGAGCGATTTCAATTAAACTTCTTACTCACGTTCCCTGGTCCGGTCTCAACTTAAAAAGGCAAAACAAAAGTGGGTGTCAACCTGCCCGTTTTTTGTCAGATTTTCTTCCCGTAAATGAGTCCCGATTTTTAGGCACACCCAAGGGGCATAATTGAGGCAGGACAAAATTTACTCCATGATCCCGATCAGCGTGTAGACGAAGCCAGCATTCGATTTGTACGTACTCGTTTGCAGCGTTGATAATGCTGAATAGGATGGTATTTTAGATATAAGCTATTAAGAAGACAAGAAGTATTATGATGTAGCAGAACAAGGGCAGTCTATCGTATTATGAAATTAGACCGGGGCCATTACTACGAAACTGTGGAGGGCCACCTTAAGGGGGCAGGGTGTTTTTTTCGAAATTAATTATTCACATTTATCGTAATCTGGGAGTGTTTGCGAGTATGGCGGTATACAACACTTGCCAGTTATACATATTATTGTGGGAACTCCGACCGATAACTTTCCCCCTACCCCATCTTTGTTTTGATCACTTTTGCCAATTCTAACAGGATTTTCGAGAACAAAACTCAAAATTAACCTATTTCTTCTTAATAATGTGCATTCATTCGGCAATATGAAGGCCGTGGTTGCTTTTCCGCTTTCCAATGATAGCAGAAACGCGGGAAAATGCAAATAAGAGATGTAAGCAAGTCAAATTATTGGTAATTTTGCACTCAATTTTCTCCTAGAAACATGGGAAATACTTCAGAAACTTGAGAAATAATTTGTAAAACCATAATAATATACAACCATTCCATCCTTTATGGACTGTAAATGGGTTCTCTTGTAAAGAAAATTTACACTGGCAAATTTATATCATTCTGATAGGACCTCGTTCTGCCATAATATCCACCGAAATCTCAGTCCAGGGGGAGATAACTCCTGCATGGAATACAGTATGCAGTAACCTCAATTGTATACTAATGGACACACTGTGGATTATTTTAATCGAACTCCTGGTCTTTTTTCCACCTGCTTCCGAAAATAGCGCTTCAGGTATAACTAGGCAGTCAAAATTAAACAATCTGGCGTAATGACACATCTCCGCTCCGTAACGGAGTCTACATTAAGATAATGCATAGACTCCACTATTATGCCTTAAAGGGTGCACTCCAGAGATTCTTCCATTCGGCATGGAATAGACTATGGGTCCGTTTTTCTGCCACCAGTTGTCGCAAAACCTTCAACTCAAATCACTTATATGTATATATTTTCTGAAAGAGCATGATGAAACTATTATTTTAAGATATAACACTGCTATGTTATAGAAAAATTAAACTCGAACATTCTTCTCCATGCTTGCTTCATTTTTCCTAGAAAACCCCTTAAAAATGTCGAAAAATGGTCAAATTCGGCTCAATTTCCAGAAAAATCTGTAAGAGCGATTTTAATTAAACTTCTTACTCACGTTCCCTGGTTCGGTCTCAAGTTAAAAAGGCAAACAAAAGTGGGTGTCAACCTGCCCGTTTTTTGTCAGATTTTCTTCCCGTAAATGAGTCCCGATTTTTAGGCACACCCAAGGGGCATAACTGAGGCAGGACAAACTTTACTCCATGATCCCGATCAGCGTGTATACGAAGCCAGCAATCGATGTGTACGTACTCGTTTGCAGCGTTGATAATGCTGAATAGGATGGCATTATAGATATAAGCTATTAAGAAGACAAGAAGAATTATGATGTAGCAGAACAAGGGCAGTCTATCGTATTATGAAATTAGAGAGGGGCCATTACTACGAAACTGTGGAGGGCCACCTTAAGGGGCAGGATGTTTTTGACGAAATTAATTATTCACATTTATCGTAATCTGGGAGTGTTTGCGAGTATGGCGGTATACTACACTTGCCAGTTATACATATTATTGTGGGAACTCCGATCGATAACTTTCCCCCTACCCCATCTTTGTTTTGATCACTTTTGCCAATTCTAACAGGATTTTCGAGAAGAAAACTCAAAATTAACCTATTTCTTCTTAGTAATGGGCATCCATTCGGCAATATGAAGGCCGTGGTTGCTTTTCCGCTTTCCAATGATAGCAGAAACGCGGGAAAATACAAATAAGAGATGTAACCAAGTCATATTATTGGTAATTTTGCAGTAAATTTTCTCCTAGAAACATGGGAAATACTTCAGAAACTTGAGAAATAATTCGTAAAACCGTAATAATATACATTCATTCCATTCTTTATGGACTGTAAATGGGTTCTCTTGTAAAGAAAATTTACACTGGCAAATTTATATCATTCTGATAGGACCTCGTTCTGCCATAATATCCACCGAAATCTCATTCCAGGGGGAGATAACTCCTGTATGGAATACAGTATGCAATAACCTTAATAGTATACTAATGGACACACTGTGGATTATTTTAATCGAACTCCTGGTCTTCTTTCCACCTGCTTCCGAATATAGCGCTTCAGGTGTAACTAGGAAGTCAAAATTAAACAATCTGGCGTAATGACACATCTCCGCTCCGTAACGGAGTCTACATAAAGATAATGCATAGACTCCACTATTATGCCTTAAAGGGTGCACTCCAGAGATTCTTCCATTCGGCATGGAATAGACTATGGGTCCGTTTTTCTGCCACCAGTTGTCGCAAAACCTTCAACTCAAATCACTTATATGTATATATTTTCTGAAAGAGCATGATGAAACTATTATTTTAAGATATAACACTGCTATGTTATAGAAAAATTTAACTCGAACATTCTTCTCCATGCTTGCTTCATTTTTCCTAGAAAACCCCTTAAAAATGTCGAAAAATGGTCAAATTCGGCTCAATTTCCAGAAAATCTGTAAGAGCGATTTCAATTAAACTTCTTACTCACGTTCCCTGGTCCGGTCTCAACTTAAAAAGGCAAACAAAAGTGGGTGTCAACCTGCCCGTTTTTTGTCAGATTTTCTTCCCGTAAATGAGTCCTGATTTTTAGGCACACCCAAGGGGCATAACTGAGGCAGGACAAACTTTACTCCATGATCCCGATCAGCGTGTATACGAAGCCAGCACTCGATTTGTACGTACTCGTTTGCAGCGTTGATAATGCTGAATAGGATGGCATTATAGATATAAGCTATTAAGAAGACAAGAAGAATTATGATGTAGCAGAACAAGGGCAGTCTATCGTATTATGAAATTAGAGAGGGGCCATTACTACGAAACTGTGGAGGGCCACCCTAGTCACGGCATTTCAAGTCGTATTGACCTACATATTTGTTCTCCCGGGTAAAATTTAAGGGGGAACCCAGGTTAAAGTATAGGAAGCGCTCATGCGCGCCTTTGACCTCTGTGGCGGCAGGTGGCGGTCACGTGGCGGTCATGGGCATGTATTCTTCCGCGGTGATGCGGTCTGGCGGTGATGCGGTCGCGGGAAAAAGCTTCCGCGGAGAAAATGTAGTCCCTAGACTTCAAATACGCTGCATGGTCCGATTGGGTCGAGTGAGGTATCAAAGTGAAGCATTCGTGAAGGGGCAACCAGTCATGGGTGGGTGCATGTAAAATTAGGATTTTTTCCCGAAACTATAAAAAGCGGAACACGGACTTTACCCGTAAAATAGGGGAAAACCCCTATCAACCCTAGTCAAAATGGCTAATATCGGTCCCCGGGCTTATCGGGGCCTGCCTATCAAGTCAATGGGGTGGGTGCATGTAAAATTAGGATTTTTTCCCGAAACTATAAAAAGAGGAATACGGACTTTACCCCTAAAATAGGGGAAAACCCCTATCAACCCTAGCCAAAAGGGCTAATATCGGTCCCCGGGCTTATCGGGGCCTGTCTATCAAGCCAATAGGGTGGGTGCATGTAAAATTAGGATTGTTTTCCGAAAATATAAAAAGCGAAATTCGGACTTTACCCCTAAAATAGGGGAAAACCCGTATCACCTCTAACCAAAAGGGCTAATATCGGTCCCCGGGCTTATTGGCACCTACCTATCAAGTCAATGGGGTGGGTGCATGTAAAATTAGGATTTTTTACCGAAAATATAAAAAGCGGAACTCGGACTTCACCCCTACAATAGGGGTCTGTATTATACAATATAATGGAAAATGCCCGTATGGGGTATGGGGATGGTCAATTTTTTTCGTGGGCTTTTCTATGGCTTGTGGGGTCTTGTTTTTCACGTCTCGCCGAGAAAAACACAATGAGAGGGGTTCCTGAGCGAATCGGTGAAATATATATATGGGGGGAGGGGTGGTCAAATTTTGTGGGTGTTACTATGGGTTGTGGGGTCTCGTTTTTCTCGTCTCGCCAAGAAAATGACAATGGGAGGGGTCCCGGAGCGAATCGGTCAAATTTTTGGGAAAAGCCACTGAGGTCTGTATATAGGCTCATACTGGCTATATGGGGGAGGGGTGGTCAATTTTTTTTTGTGGGCTTTACTATGGGTTGAGAGGTCTCGTTTTTCTCGTCTCGCCGAGAAAAACACAATAGGATCGGTACCGGAACGAATCGGTGAAATTGTTGGGAAAAGTCACCGAAGTCTGTATATAGGCTCATATAGCTCCATACTGGCTATAGAGATAAGATAAGATAAGATAACTTTATTGACACTTCAGCACGGTCGCAAGTGATTGGCAATATGGTCAGAGTACAACAGACATACAAAAAAAATGATTTGAACAATAGTGTCTATACATTTCGTCATATATCGAGCTCAATGAGCCAGCTTCAAGATTGTCGTAGTGTTTCACATAGTTTGAGATAGGAACATACAGCATACAAGATAGGCCTATTTGAACTTGCAAGCGTGAGCTTTAGTTTAACATTTCTGGTTAACTGACTGAAATATGGATAAATATCTAACATTTTGTTTAGGAATGGTAACCGAGCAATAGTATAACATGGACATGTAAATAGAACATGGTATTCATCCTCTATAGCGTTACAAGTGCATTGTTTACAATATCTCCTCTCTTTCTCTATACCACGATAACGTCCGGATTCGATTTCTAGCTTATGTGCACTTATTCTGTACTTACAAATAATACTTCGGTTTTCTTTTCCAGAGACTAAATCAATATAACTAGCTCGGTTAAATGTAGCTGTAATTGTGGAGAGTACATCAAGTTTAGATGATGAGTGTATAGATGATAATAATTCTTGCACAGTGATGTCTCTTATTCTACACATAACAGTTTTAATATCACTCTTTTTGGCGTGTAATTGATTATTATACAAATACCCGAAACCACAAGAATTCAATAACTTACAAACATATGCAGTCCAACTGCTACAGCCTATAGTATTGACATATATGTCATACACAAGAGAACCTGGATTGTCTAATATATGATACCAGAATTGTAAAAGGCGTTTCAGAACATCAAATTTGAGGGGAAGTCTACCCAGTTCTATTCTACATGCGTTATTGACACTTTTAGAATGTGCACCAAGCAACTCCTTCATAAATTGTCTCGGCTATATGGGGGTATAGGTCCAACCTGGGAAATTCACACACGTTCATTGTGATATGGGTTGTTTGGATTTGTTTTTCACGTCTCGTCATTTAGAACACGATGGGAAGGGTCTCGGAGCGCAACGGTGAAATTTTTGGAAAAGTACCATATAGCCCATATAGTCCCATACTGGCTATATGGGGTATAGGTTCAACCTGGGAAATTCACACACGTTCATTGTGATATGGGCTGTTTGGATTTGTTTTTCACGTCTCGTCATTTAGAACACGATGGGAAGGGTTTCGAAGCGAAACGGTGAAATTTTTAGAAAAGTACCGGGTAGGTGTGGATAGGCCCATATAGCTGGCTATATGGGAGTATAGGTTCAACCCGGGAAATTCACATACCTTCATTGTGATATGGGTTGTTTGGATTTGTTTTTCACGTCTCGTCATTTAGAACACCATGGGAAGGGTTTCGAAGCGAAAGGTGAAAATTTTGGAAAAAGTTCACCTAGGCCTGGGTAAGCCCATAGGCCTATACTGCATGGCTATGGGGTATAGACCCATACGGGGTGGACGTTTTGGGATCTAGGTGAGCCCCTAATGATCCTATGGTGTCGTATGCGGTCTTATTTTGAAGCTCTCGTGCAGGAGCATCCGACTGGACTAATAGTTCGTCCGTTTTCAATATTCTGCGCATGCGCAATCTGGCCCGTAGTATAGAAAGCAGCCATTTTGGGGGTATATGGGTGTGTGTTTGGGGTAGAGATGGACCGCTATGGGTCCGAATGGGTCGTGGAAGGCGTCAAAGTGAAACTTGTGTGGGGTAGAGTCAGAATGGCGTGTTTTTAAATGCAAGTCGCGTCAATCTGCGCATGCGCAGTTGGTTGTAATACCTAAAGTGGTCATTTTGGGACAGTACAGGAAGGTATTTGGGGTAGAGATGGACCATCCTTGGTCCGAATGCGTCCTGGAAGGTGTCATTTTGTAGCTCTCGGTGTGTAGACCCCGATTTGGGGGCTGTCTACAGCATCTGTGACGTCATCGGTGACGTCATCAGTATGAGTAGTAGCGAAAGTGGTCATTTTAGGAAAGTCCAGGAAGGTATTTGGGGTAGAGAGGGACCATACGTGGTCCGATTGTGTCGTGAGAGGTGTCATCTTGTAGCTTTCATGGTGTACATCCCCATTTGAGGGATGTTCGCGTCATCTGTGACGTCATCAGTAAGAGTAGTAGCGAAAGTGGGCATTTTGGGGCAGTGAAGGAAGGTATTTCGGATAGAGATGGACCATCGTTGGTCCGAATGTGTCGTGGGAGGTGTCATCTTGTAGCCTTCGGGGTGCAGATCCCGATTTGATGGATGTCCACAGCATCTGTGACGTCATTGATGGCGTCATCAGTAGGAGTAGTAGCGAAAGTGGGCATTTTGGGGCGGTGAAGAAAGGGATTTGGGGTAGGGATGGACCATCCTTGGTCCGAATGCGTCGTGGGGGTGTCATCTTGTAGCTCTCGGCGTGTAGACCACGATTTGAGAGATATCCACAGCATCTGTGACGTCATCGGTGACGTCATCAGTCCGAGTAGTAGCGAAAGTGGGCATTTTAGGGGAGTGAAGGAAGGATTAGTAGTATAAAATCGCATTTCGAGCCCTTTTGACCTAGCGGCACAAGGCCCAATGAGAGTATGCGCGCGTGTGTGCACGTTTGTGTGTGTGTTCGTGTATGTGTGTGTATGCGCCTGTGTGCGTGTGTGTGTGTGTGCTGCGTGTGTGTAGGCGTGCGTGTGTGCGTGCATGTGCGTGTGTATGTGTGTGTATGCCTCTGTGTGTGTATGTGTGTGTGTGTGTGTGCTTGCGAGTGTGTTTACGCCTGTGTGTGTGCGTGTGTGTATGAGTCTGTGTATGTGTGTATGCGTCTCTGTGTATGTGTATATGTGTGTGTGCGTGTGTGTATACCTGCCTATGCGTGTGTGTGTATGCATGTGTATGTGTCTCTTTGTGTATGTGTGTGTGCTTGCGAGTGTGTGTACGCGTGTGTGTATGCGTGCGAGTATGCGTGCGTGTGTATATGCGTCTGTGTATGCGTGTGTGTGCGTGTGCGTGTGTGTATGCATGTGTGTATGCATGTGTTTATGCGTGTGTGTGTGTGTGTGTGTGTGTGTGTTCGGGTGTGCGTGTGTGTGTGTGTATGCTTGCGTGTACGCGTGTGAGTGTACTTTCGTGTGTGGGTGTGTGTGTGTACGCGTGTAGGTGTGTGTGTGTGCGTGCATGTGCGTGTGTGTATGCATGTGTGTGTGTGTGTATGTGTGTGTGTGCGTGCATGTGCGTGTGTGTGCGTGTGTGTGTATGCAGCATGTGTGTGTGTATACGTCTGTGTGTGGGTGTGTCTGTCCGCGTGTGCCATGATACAGACAGATGAGAGGAAGATAGACCTACACGTTCACAAGTGTTCCTATAGTCCGGAAGTAACCTTTGACCCCTGCGCTGCTCGGAAGTGACGTCATCGTCACACACACACACACACACACACATACGTGGTGCACCCTGTACCCTATAGCCCGTAGGGCATAGGGTACAGCAGGCTACCAGGAACTGACCTTTGACCCCTGCGCGCGCTAACAATACCGAATAAAAATTGCGCGCAGGGATCAAAGGTCAGTTCCTGGTACCCTGGTGTACCCTATGCCCTACGGGATATGTGTAGGCATTCCTTATTAGGTGTGTGCTTATAATTGTGCAACATTGTAGCGATCGTGGTGCAACATTGTAGCGATCGTCAACAATGTTTGCAACAATGTTGCAGCAATGTTTTTTGTTGTTGACGAACGCTTTTTGTTGTTGACGACCTTTTGTTCTCTGTAATCAAGGACTGTGTACCCAAAGTTCGTGTTCGTGGTCGTAAATTTCCGCTGTGGTATGACAACGACCTCGTTGCTCTCGTCCGTGAAAAAGAACAAGCCTGGCGTGATTACGTAAAACAAGGGAAAAACAAAAGCTCCGAAGAATATAAAACGTTCTCTGAACTACGTAAGACTGTAAAAACTGTCCAGAAATCTAAATATAAAGAGTATATAACAACAATTGAGGAGTCAGTTCAAGACGACCCTAAACGCTTTTGGAGTTTTGTGCGGGGCAAACAAAAAGAAGGTTCAATTGCAAACTCTATGTCTGATGGTGAACACTCGTCAACTGACGCAGAAGAAATTGCCTCAATGTTCAATAAACATTTCTCCTCTGTTTTTAATCATGAAGTTGTGACAGATTTTCCTGAATTTAACACTGACAACCCTGAATCGTTTTCATCTCTTCATATCAAATATGATGAGGTGCTTGATGCACTAAAAAACTTGGACACGAATAAATCCTGTGGTTATGATGGAATTACCGGAACTGTCCTCAAGACATGTGCAGAACAATTATATGTACCATTATGTAATTTATTTAACATGTCACTGAAGTCTGGAATTTTTCCTGAAGTGTTAAAAAATGCTAATGTCATTCCAATATTTAAATCTGGCATCAAACAAGATGTTTCCAATTATAGGCCTATATCAAAAATCTCCATTATTGGTAAAGTATTTGAAACTGTAGTTAGCGTACACTTTAAGAATTTTATCAATCCAGTAATATGTGAAGAACAACATGGTTTTGTATCACATCGCTCTACTGTGTCAAACTTAGTTACTTTTACTGATATTGTTACAACAGAAATAGAAAAACGTAACGAAGTACATACCATTTATACAGATTTTACCAAAGCTTTTGATTCTGTAATTCATTCTCTATTAATACACAAACTTAAAGCTTATGGTATTTCAGGAAATATGTTGAATTGGTTTTCTTCCTATCTGCACCAATGAAAACAACGAGTTACAATTAACGGTGCGTTTTCGAAATGGAATTATGTATCGTCCGGTGTGCCCCAGGGTTCCGTCTTGGGGCCCAGTCTGTTTTTAATGTACATCAATGATATTCCGTCTACTCTCAGATACACTAAATGTCTTTTATCTGCTGATGATGCTAAATTCTTTAAAACCATCAAATGTAGTAGAGATTGTATTTTGTTACAAGAAGATATTGAACGTCTAGGCGAATGGTGTAAGAAATGGAAACTAGCCCTTAACATTGCTAAATGTGTATTTATTAACTTCACTACAAAGCATAAAACGACTGAATTTGTGTATAGATTATATGGAGAGTGTTTGATGTGTGTGAAAGAAGTGAAAGATTTGGGTGTGATTTTAAGCCATAATTTGTGTTATAAATATCCTGTTGAAAAAGTTATTAGTAAAGCAAAGCGAATGCTTGGTTTTATTAGACGGAATTGCAAATCATTTACTGATACTAAGGCAATCAAATCTCTGTATATATCACTTGTCCGAAGCAAACTAGAATATGCTTGCGAAGTGTGGAGTCCTCACCAGAAAACTTTTATCGCACGAATTGAGACTGTCCAAAGAAAGTTTATGAAGTTTATGTGTTTTAAGTCCAATGTGTCATATTCCGGAGGTAACTATCAATTGTTATGTAAGCAGTTTAACCTCCCCCCCATTAGAGAGCCGTCGAAATTACTTTTCTTTTATGTTCCTGTACCGCTGTGTTCATAGCCTTTTTAACTCTACTTATCTTACTAGCAGGATATATTACCATGTTCCGATACGCACTTCCAGGCAACAAAAAACTTTTTACCCTCCAGCTTCTCGTATTTTAATCAGAAACAATCATGTTATTTCAAGGTCTCAAAACATGTTTAATTCCCTGCCTAGCAGTGTAGATTTGGATATTTACAGTAGCGTGTCCGAATTTAAGTCTAAATGCCGTAAACATTGTTTTAATTAGCGCTATTTACAAATATACCCAGTTAATATTGTATGTATTGCCTTATGCATTTGGTATTTATTTATATTATTATTATTCATTTATCCTTTTTATATATTCTTGTTACTGTTATCGACTCTGTAATTGGGTCCAATGGGCCTGTTGAGTTTGATGTCCAATAAACATAAACATAAACATAAACAATGTTGCATAGTAACCTCGTCAAAAAAGACACTTTTTTAATCAAAAACTGTTTTAGAAACATCGTTTCTTATAGAAGAAACTTCTTTAAAAACATCGTTTCTTATAGAGAATTTGCAAATTTAAAATGACATTCTTAGTTGGAGTTCGATTATTTCAAAAGATTTTTTCACTATGAGGTCTCCAAAAAGTACTTGATAGGGAATAGATTGCACGTTAAAGTACTTGATAAGGATACATTCGTGTACGCACCCGCACACACAAACGTACACACACGCGCGCATACTCTCATTGGGCCTCGTGCCGCTAGGTCAAAAGGGCTCGAAATGCGCTTTTATACTACTAATCCTTCCTTCACTCCCCTAAAATGCCCACTTTCGCTACTACTCGGACTGATGACGTCACCGATGACGTCACAGATGCTGTGGACATCTCTCAAATCGTGGTCTACACGCCGAGAGCTACAAGATGACACCCCCACGACGCATTCGGCATCCCTACCCGAAATCCCTTTCTTCACCGCCCCAAAATGCCCACTTTCGCTACTACTCCTACTGATGACGTCATCAATGACGTCACAGATGCTGTGGACATCCATCAAATCGGGATCTGCACCCCGAAGGCTACAAGATGACACCTCCCACGACACATTCGGACCAACGATGGTCCATCTCTACCCGAAATACCTTCCTTCACTGCCCCAAAATGCCCACTTTCGCTACTACTCGTACTGATGACGTCACCAATGACGTCACAGATGACGCGAACATCCCTCAAATGGGGATGTACACCATGAAAGCTACAAGATGACACCTCTCACGACACAATCGGACCAAGTATGGTCCCTCTCTACCCCAAATATCTTCCTGCACTTTCCTAAAATGCCCACTTTCGCTACTACTCGTACTGATGACGTCACCGATGACGTCACAGATGCTGTAGACAGCCCCCAAATCGGGGTCTACACCCCGAGAGCTACAAAATGACACCTTCCAGGACGCATTCGGACCAAGGATGGTCCATCTCTACCCCAAATACCTTCCTGTACTGCCCCAAAATGACCACTTTAGGTACTACAACCAACTGCGCATGCGCAGATTGACGCGACTTGCATTTAAAAACACGCCATTCTGACTCTACCCCACACAAGTTTCACTTTGACACCTTCCACGACCCATTCGGACCCATAGCGGTCCATCTCTACCCCAAACACACACCCACATACCCCCAAAATGCCTGCTTTCTATACTACGGGCCAGATTGCGCATGCGCAGAATATTGAAAACGGACGAACTATTAGTCCAGTCGGATGCTCCTGCACGAGAGCTTCAAAATAAGACCTCATACGACACCATAGGATCATTAGGGGCTCACCTAGACCCCAAAACGTCCACCCCGTATGGGCCTATACCCCATAGCCATGCAGTATAGGCCTATGGGCTTACCCAGGCCTCGGTGAACTTTTTCCAAATATTTCACCGTTTCGCTTCGAAACCCTTCCCATCGTATTCTAAATGACGAGACGTGAAAAACACATCCAAACAACCCATATCACAATGAACGTGTGTGAATTTCCCAGGTTGAACCTATACTCCCATATAGCCAGTATGGAGCTATATGGGCCTATCCACACCTACCCGGTACTTTTCCAAAAATTTCACCGTTTCGCTTCGAAACCCTTCTCATCGTGTTCTAAATGACGAGACGAGAAAAACAAATCCAAACAACCCATATCACAATGAACGTGAGTGAATTTCCCAGGTTGAACCTATACCCCCATATAGCCAGTATGGGACTATATGGGCTATATGGTACTTTTCCAAAAATTTCACCGTTGCGCTCCGAGACCCTTCCCACCGTGTTCTAAATGACGAGACGTGATAAACAAATCCAAACAACCCATATCACAATGAACGTGTGTGAATTTCCCAGGTTGGACCTATACCCCCATATAGCCAGTATCGAGCTATATGAGCCTATATACAGACCTCGGTGACTTTTCCCAAAAATTTCACCGATTCGCTCAGGAACCGCTCCCATTGTGTTTTACTCGGTGAGACGTGAAAAACAGGACCCCACAAGCCATAGTAAAGCCCACGAAAAAAATTGACCATCCCCATACGGGCATTTTCCCTTATATGTATAATACAGACCCCTATTGTAGGGGTGAAGTCCGAGTTCCGCTTTTTATATTTTCGGCAAAAATATGCATGCACCCACCCCATTGACTTGATAGGTAGGTGCCAATAAGCCCGGGGACCGTATTAGCCCTTTTGGCTAGAGGTGATACGGGTTTTCCCCTATTTTCGGGGTAAAGTCCGAATTCCGCTTTTTATATTTTCGGAAAACAATCCTAATTTTACATGCACCCACCCTATTGACTTGATAGACAGGCCCCGATAAACCAGGGGACCGATATTAGCCCTTTTGGCTAGGGTTGATAGGGGTTTTCCCCTATTTTAGGGGTAAAGTCCGTATTTCGTTTTTTATAGTTTCGGGAAAAAATCCTAATTTTACATGCACCCACCCCATTGACTTGATAGGCAGGTCCCAATAAGCCCGCGGACCGATATTAGCCCTTTTGGCTAGGGTTGATAGGTGTTTTCCCCTATTTTAGGGGTAAAGTCCGTATTCCGCTTTTTATATTTTCGGGAAAAAATCCTAATTTTACATGCACCCACCCCATTGACTTGATAGGCAGGTCCCGATAAGCCCGGGGACCGATATTAGCCCTTTTGACTAGGGTTGATAGGGGTTTTCCCCTATTTTAGGGGTAAAGTCCGTGTTCCGCTTTTTATAGTTTCGGGAAAAAAATCCTAATTTTACATGCACCCACCCATGACTGGATGCCCCTTCACGAATGCTTCACTTTGATACCTCACTCGACCCAATCGGACCATGCAGCGTATTTGAAGTCTAGGGACTACTTTTTCTCCGCGGAAGCTTTTTCCCGCGACCGCATCACCGCGGAAGAATACATGCCCATGACCGCCACGTGATCGCCACTTGACCGCCACCTGCCGCCACAGAGGTCAAAGGCGTGCATGAGCGCTTCCTATACTTTAACATGGGTTCCCCCATAAATTTTACCCGGGGGAACAAATAAGTAGGTCAATACGACTTTAAATGCCGTGACTATACTACTTACTAATAAACATCATCGGAACAAGTTAAAAGTTTTTCCCTGGCAACATATCTTATATGATACCTACATGTAGATGGGTTTGTGGGTCAAGAAAAAAGTAGACTTGGGACAAGAATGTTGCAACTACACGAAGCAACGAACCGCGGACAATGCTTAGTCCTGAATTCCCGGGATCGTGCTTTCCTGAAAGCTGCAGCTGGCATCTTCGCTTACCCAAGTCTAACACTACACGTGTTGCCTTGGCTGAACGTAACACATTATCTCATCAGAATATAGTGCTGGTGATGTCATAGCACTATAAATATTCCGTGGTCCATATTAGCAGAAGTGCAGTGTGTGACCTCTTTAAAATTCAAATTTGATTGGTTATTGGAAGCAAATTAACATCAATACACCCACCACTTGCCATATTTGGAGATCACATGGGCAGACATCAAAGAAAATCCCAGCTGCACGGTGTTGGCAAGCTCCTATCTTGATTGGCTATACGACATCACGTGCGTTTCCCGGTTTGAACAGTTTACTCTATTCAGTAAGTCAAGGTAAATGACGGAACGTTAGTGTAGTATTTAACTTGAAGATGTCAAGATGGAAAGCTGGGGAACATGGTCGATCCAAAGAATAAAGGAGGTGTTCGGTTTGACCTTAAATTTTTCCTTAGTGTGAGCGGATTAACGTGTATCGAAAACCGAAAATATAATTTCCTCTTGTAAATAGCTGGGGCGTTCATGAAAACATTAATGGTAACTGCATGGGAATATGAAACAGAAGTTCATATTAGACTGTCTGGCAAGGAATTGGGGAATACCTGAGTATTACGTCACAATTTACCGGCCGGCTCGGATCGAGACAATAGAGTAGCAGAGTGCGACGCTGAAGGGCAAGAAATCCATCTAAAGCAAACACCTCCTTTCTGTTGATATACCCGAGATTGTAGTCGTTCTAATACACCCTCCCCTTCCGGTATTACCAAGTTTACAGCCTACGATGGCAAACAATTCTATGATTTTTACTTTCTGTAAAGTTCTTGTAATTTATCATGTTTATTTCATGACGCGGCATAATGCGCAAATAATAAACTGCAGAATCACAGTATTGCTTGAGAAACGCACGTACTCGCAGCTGGTGCTTCTTTAAAGCATTATTGATTCGGTATCTATATTCCGCCGAAACTTTTTTCTCTCCTTTTCCCAAACTATATAATTTCCAAGAAAACAGACTGATAAATTCTTCGAAATAACTAGCGATGCTTTGAAGTCCAACATCCGTGACCCAACAACCATTATCAAGTTAAAGCAGAGAAACGGAACTGGGTCAAACAGTTGTAATGTAAGCATTAGATAAAACATTTGTAGGACTCTTATGGACAGAGCATGAAAACCACAGTATTCTTTATAAGTCTCAATTCTAAGCTTAGGTTTCAGTCTCAATTCTAAGCTTAGGTTTCTTAGTAGGCATGGATAAACGATTAGAATCCGTATAGCCAACGGTCATGTGCTCTGTCTTGATGGAAGAATACACGCCATGTGAAAGTGGTAAAATAGTCTTGTGTATCGGATTTTCGAAATGAACGAAGCGGATGGAATCCCGATACATTGACTTCGAAGCATGGCTGCAATCGGAACTCCTATTCTTTTCAGAACCCGACAAAGGATATTGGCTGGTTTCCTTGCGTTCTCCTTAGAAGACCGTCATCATTGTATTCTATTTCATCCGACGGTATCTTCTTACTTTTCTGATCTAGAACATATTCTATTGTACCAGTATATAGTACAAATACTTAAAATAATTACATTAGAGCAAAATGTTCATGTGAGTACCGATCAGGGATACTGCTTTTGGTCGACCTATTTTGTTAAGTGGTGATTACAACTATAAAGATTCCAAATTATTCTTTTTTTTATCTGACGGTATTCAGGCAATTTCTCTTGAAGACAACTCGATAGGAAACAGTATCTAGTTGAGCGAAGTATGACCGTGGAATGACGTACGGATCACTACATTTTAGACTGCATACGTCATTGACACTGATGAAAAGAGGTTTATGGATTCATCGATGTTTTTAAAAAGTGTGTTATTACTATGGTTCGGATGAATCATAATATGTCTACCCCCCAAGAAATTAAAAAGTAGAAATGTTTGGTCAATAGAACACGAAGGAGGAATCATCGTTTGATATTTGAAATTTTCCTTTTATGAATCGTGGCTTGTCCAAAAAATGTTCGACCATATCTATCGAACTAATTGCCTCTGACAAATATTCCCCAATCAAAGTCGTTTTAATGCGGCTCTCCACGAAGACATTCGCTTGGGCTTGAAAAAAAAACCCACTAATAGTCTCACAAAATCATGGTGATGGAAATACACGCTTTATTAAGCCAGCACATATCAAAGATTTCCTCCCTTCAACCTGACATAACCCACCCATTGGTTTATCGATTGATTATACTTTTTATCATATATATGCTTAGAACAGTATGGAATATATACCATAAAGACGCATCAAGTCTACGAAGACATCCAGAATATTTAAACCCAACCATCAGCACGGTAAGATTAGTAATTGCCAGGGTGCCTTTCTTTTGCCGGTCAGCACTTTGTCAGTTTACCTGCGTATACGTGCAATACCATATACATACTTTTCTATTTTGATCTGTTGAAAATTCAAATCATTAGTGAAATATCTTGTGAAGATCAAAGTAAGCAAAATGTGATAGAAGTTACATTTTATGTTGAAATTGTATCTTTTCTCCGTGTTTTATAGGGTAGTTATCTAATTGATTGTGTATTGATTACATTTGGATGCACTTTATTTGCACGATTTTTGTTTTCGTCACATTGCAGACATGGAGAAGCAAGTTCTACTGTTGTCTGTGATGATAACTATTTCGTGTTACGGTAAGTGTGTTTTCCGATTTATTACATATTATCTCAATCTATCTTTAAATAAATTTGCTACAACTGAGACTCGACTGAGTCGAGAGATACTGATTTTGCCTGCCCCAAATTTATTCCATTCCCGATTGCTATGAGAATCGGTCAGCACGAAAGTGCCAACTGTATGTGAAATTTCATAATTCTGTGGATATAATGTTTTGTAAGCGTGCAACTTCTGATTACCTGTGATATCTGTGTAATCATGTCTTCTGCTATGGCGATTGTTTTGAACCGTAGCACTGAATTCGCGTATGGTGATCGAGGGGCCTGGCTATTTTAGCGACTGTTTTGTAAATGTTGGAGAACATTCGGGCATTGGGCCAAACTACAGGCCCGCAAAACACATCGATGTGGATTTATATAAAGCATGGAGTTATATATAGAGACCCCATATTTCGACACTTCACTCTAATACCACCGCCCCCCCAACTCTCTACTCAGTAGTGTTCAGAGAATAGTTCCTGAGGCTGATGCCGCACGATATTACGGGCAATGTGTTGAAGGTGAAATTCCTGGACAGATGTGTGTCTAGTCGCATTGTCGGTGCAATGGCTGCGGAGTTTTGTCAACACGTATCCAGTGCCAAATTTCGTTACGGTCATTGTGATGGCATCCATTTATGCTCTAAAAATATAATGAAATATAGATACAAAGATACAAGCTCGAGCTCCCATGTGTGGAGCAATATTTCCAAGATTTCGAAGAAATGCTTCGCTCATGTCGAATAGATATAAGAAAGCAACACATTTTATAAATATTAGCTAACCAAATTATATAGCATTTACAGTATAATGGAAAATATTTTGAAAATGCGTGTGTTCGAAGAATCCAAAATTATTTTGGGGTTAAACATTTGTCAGATAGTCATGTAAACCAAAGCCATTTCATCTTGTGCAATGACTGCAGTCTATTCAACAAGCATGTCTTTGAAATGTAAATGAGTGGCGGGTTGCCTCTGAGAAACTGGGTTGGCTGAATCTTTTGCCTGGGGATTGAGATACCGAGTATTTGCATAATAATTCGGATCTGAATTCTACAGATAACCTGGATTAACGAGCCCAGTTTCTTGATTCCTGCAGTGTTTTCCAATTCTTCCCTTCAGTTTGGAAAGAATATTGACATATGAATATTGACACACGTATCCTGTGCCAAATTTCTTTAAGGCCATTGTGATGGCATCCATTTATGCACTAAAATATGATGAAATATAACAAAGATACAAGCTCGAGCTCCCATGTGTGGAGCAATATTTCCAAGAAATGCTTCGCTCATGTTGAATAGATATAAGAAAGCAACACATTCTATAAATATTTGTTAACCAAATTATATAGTATTTACAGTATAATGGAAAATGTTTTGAAAATGCGTGTGTTTGAAGAATCCAAAATTATTTTGGGGTTGAACATTTGTCAGATAGTCATGTAAACCAAAGCCATTTCATCTAGTGCAATGATTGCAGTCTATTCAAAAAGCATGTCTTTGAAATGTAATGAGTGGCAGGTTGCCTCTGAGAAACTGGGTTGGGGTCTGGTGTTTGAGAGACCGAGTATTTGCATAATAATTTGAGGGCGGGAGGGAATTTGGCTTAATGTCACACTCAAGTTTGTTTCACTCATATGGTGACAGTCAGTTTGGTTGGTGGAGAAAGCCGGAGTACCCGGAGAGAACCACCGCCCTTCGGCAAGTAACTGACAAACTTTCACCAAACTTTCCGAATGGGAAGCGGCCCTTAAACTACAATTTCAATCAAAAAGACAAACTTTCACACATGGACTAGCTGGGCTCGAACCCTTGCCGGTTCAGCGGTGTGCGGCTAGCGGTCACCAGCGAAGCGCCTTAGACCACTCAGCCACCGAGGGCCCCCATAATAATTTGAATCTGAATTCTACAGGTAACCTGAATTAACGAGCCCAGTTTCTTGATTCCTGCAGTGTTTTCCAATTCTTCTCTTAAGTTTGGAAAGAATATTGACATATGAAATTGAGTATGCTCTACCTTGGCAGGAAACTTGCAACCCTGCCTGTGAATGAACATTGGGACTTTCTCCAACACAAGCACCATGAACACAAAAAAGGCTGGGCAAATCTTTTGAACAGTTTAGGTGTTTTATCTTCACGAGTGCAAAATGCTGTCCTATTTGTAATTTCTATGGAGAATTGAAGTAAACATATTTTCTAAATTGCGGGAACTATCCATTATATCGTTGGTGTTTGGCTGTTTGCAAGGTTTTAATTATAGTAGTGTCTTGACATGTTAACTTCGACACAGGTGAACAATTTTGTACAAATATATTCTGCATTACAGCCACAAATGGAAAGGAAGACTTGTATTGGTGAGGTTGCAAGAACGGATACCATAACAAAGGCCTCAATGGGAATAAAAATTTAGCACATTTTCCAAAGACGGTGTCAGGTTTACATGCGAAAACCCCTCTTGCTGTCACGTTTGAGAAGAGAAAAAAATCTTTCTCCAAATTACCAAAGAATGCTGTGATTCATACACAGAAAATAATCTAACCAAAACCAATGTTCTCAATATTACCATGTCCACCGTGATAATGTATCGAAATACAATTTTGGTTGAAGGCCACGGTGTCATATTTTCCTCGCACGCTTTAGGTCTGAAACCTGAGGACATATATTTTTATCCCACTTCTATCCCATGATGCAATGTACATCAATGTCAAGTAAATGACATGTGGGGATCGTAATCCATTACCATGTCAACTCTCTCATGTAACACGACATCAATTTAATTGGCTAGCCCAGCCGTTAGAGCAAACTTTAATTTGGTGTATAGGGTTGCATATAGACCTTCACGCCTTGCGGTTGTACTATGCGTTGACAATTAAATTAGTCTTGTGTGCGATGTTAGGTTTCACCTGTCATGCAGATGATGAAAGCACGAACCATCACGTGATTAAAAGAGGATTAATACGTCATCAGGATTTAATGCAGTAGAGGGCGTTCATTTCTAGAGGTTGAATGATTTTTAAATTTCACTATTTTTTCATCAGGTTAAGAGAAGATGATCCATGAGAAAAAAATGGAGATACATAAGGAGATTTGAATGTTTTCTTGCTTGATGCTCAATAAATCAAACTTCCGAGATCAAATTTTCCGCAATTGCGGTATAATACTAAACACATATAGTTCTTGTTGAATATGTAATAAAAACAGGGACAACATGCTTTCTTAGAAATATTAGCGGTATAGCTGATAAACTGAGCCTTTCCAGTCCTATTTTCATGTGAGGGTAGGAGCGGGAATCGGAGTGGGGATAGGGAATATTATTGAAGGTTCATTTATTAGCCTTTTACATGTTTATTTTATGTTGAAAATGATTAACAATGAATTCTGGGGGATTTCAGAGGCATAATTTTCAACCTCGGGAGCACTTTGTGCCCTCCAACTGTGGAATCTAAAATGTCAACGTTTTGGTCAGTCCTATCATACTATCGAACCACCAGGAAAATGTATAAATGGTTCTGCCGTGTCTTTTGTTGATTTTTATCCCATTTTGAGATGTCTGGGTACTTTTGTTAGAAAATTCAGCTTGTTTTGAAAATCTATTTTAAATCTATTGAGCTACCAGCATTTCTGTCGTATTATAAATTAACTCAGCCTTACAAGAAGGGTCTGTTCATGACTCACTCAATATGTACAATAATAATACTGGGGAAGACCGGCCTTTATTGCTTGAATACGTCATTCGAATAGCACAAATTGAGGAAAGGGTGTTTTGTCACCGGTAAACCTGACGAAATTTTCGTCAGATCCAAATTTATCAGCGTTTATCATTTATCATAATTCCATGTCAGGATGATACCAAACACCATAAAGTACAAGAAAATATGGCCATTCCTTTGAACTGAAAAATTGACATTATGGAGCAAAATTGAACAAAAATATAGTGGATTTGTCGAAGGGAAATTTGGAAATTCAAGAAATGTACCGACTGTTTAACTAACGAATAATGTTGAATTGTCTCTTGATAGAGAGTCAACTTCAAAGAGCTACTTGCATTTGTTATAATATAGAACGTTACACGTGGTCAAACACATGGCATTGTTCTGAAGAATGGCGTTTCACATATCTTCATGCTCAGACGGACTATTTCCGGTCTCGCAGCATTAATCCTTTACACAAAACTGAGCACTTGTGAGTCAAAGTCAATGCCCATGACACTGTCATTCAAAATGTTGTTATTGTTGTTGTTACTGCTGTTGGCACACGGACCTGGGGGTTAAACTCGTTTAGCGGCATCCGTTATGCTTACCCATTTCCATTGACAAATGATTTCAGAACATGCGAACCATTCAGCTCGAAAGGCTACTAAATGAAATTCACTAAACTATCGAATTTGATGAAATTAGATCAATTATATGTTTTTCCTCTGCCACGACAATTTTTTCCACCTCTTGCATATCGCTCCAATTTATTACCTGTATAAGGTAGGACTATGCTGGTGGACTGTTGTTCCCCGAGTCCGCCCTCTGTACATGCCATTCGCAGACCTCTCAACTTTAAAATTTCCCGAAGAGTGAGATTTAGCGACTATCCCAGCACTTAAGGCGAGGGTCCAGGGGCCGCCTAGGCCCCGGAAGCTCTGGGGTTCTAGATGGCTGGAGAAGCGTTCTGGCCAATTTTAGAGGAATAAAATCATAAATCATCAGTTAGTTTTTTACTTTTTTTTTGGTTGTTTTGCTGATTGTTTTGCTGATGGAAGTAAGAATATTGCTTGCATTTTTGGAAAAGTCTATATGATATTTGTCACAAAATATATTGCATAGGCCTTATACATGATGTATATGTGATCAAAACAATTTAATTACGAACCTGGGATTATTTCATCTCCATCGTTAAAATATTGGAATTTATAGCGTCATGCAAGTCCTCACCGCGTGTCAGACATTTTGACAGTCTGGTTCCCGATACTGCATTGTGCGTATTATAAGGCCTGTGGGTGCCCGATATGACAGGAAGCTGATGAAACAGTTTTAGTGCGGGAACGTATCATATGACGACGCAAGACTGACGACGGTGATTCCCATAGGACATTCTTGTGCGCCGTGCGTCGGACACTGACAACTTTGAGCAAAACACTCGTGTTTTACAGATTTTTTTTATTAAAATGGCGAATGCGTGAGATTTAGGGGTGACTGCGTGAGAGAGTGAGATTGAAGCCCAATGCGTGAGTCTCACGCCGAATGCGTGAGACTTGATAGGTCTGCATTCGACCAATATATTCACGTTTATTGTTTCGGTGGGAAATTTAAGCCGCGCGACGTCGGTCATCACAGGTTAGTTTTTCTGGGTATTCTTGCAGTTACCAGATTTACCTCATTTTGAGGTGTTTACTCCATCAGATATCCTCGATGCTCATCTATTAATATTAGATGAGTTACTTGCTTGAGCTATCTGTCATCATATGAACAGCTGCAAAAAAACAACGCGGCTGAGATACAAAGGCTACGTCCGAGAATCCACCGTATTCGCGGGTCTGAATGTGAAATGCCGAGAGAAGCTTTCCTTTGGAGTCCTATGGTTTCTTTATAGTCGCCAGACGTCGTCAATTTTTGCATACAGCTCCAGTATGAAATCTCGTGGGGGGGGACTTTTCGAAAAACATGCGACTGGATATTAGTTGTGTACATTGTTTTGGTGGGAAATTTAAGCCGTACGACGTTGGGCATTACAGGTCAGTTTTTCTGGGTATTCTTGCATTTACCAAGTTACCCCATGTTGAGGCGTTTACTCCATCAGACGTCTACGATGCTCATCCATTAACATCAGATGAGTTTTCTTAGCTGATCTGTCATCACAGCTCCCGAGCTAGCGTATCTAATTCCGCTTAAGCTGATGCTAGGGGGCGTGTGGATACTTCATAGTCGCCACATGAACAGCTGCAATAAAAGCGCGGCTGAGATACTAAGGCTACGTTTGAGAATCCACCGTATTCTCGGGTCTGAATGTTGGATGTCGAGGGATGCTTTCCTGTATGGTTGCTTTTTAGTCGCCAGACGTCGTCAATTTTCCCCACCTCTTGCATATCGCTCCAATTTAGAGTAAGACGGCTCAAAAATATAGATGTCCATGGAGGTTGACCATAATGATTTTCTTCAAGGAAACTGTCGAATAAATTATTTGTATGCTAAATATCTGCATATATCACCGAATTATGATGTTTCTGTGAAATTGATGGGCGATAGTTATGGCGATATTCTCGACATACTTATTTGGACGAAGTGCACAATTTTGCTCGTAGGCTCTCCAAAACTTAATGAGGTCATCTTTGTCTGGAACGGGTCGAAGCCCTTTTCCATACAGCTGCCGTACAACCGTTTTGATTGCTTGCCAAGTTTTTCGCCTGCACTGTGGTACCGTGACCCTGATTGACCTGCGGTGCATTTTATTTGTAATTTTTGTTGACGGTCCATTTGCCCCACCATTAACGGTTTTTGCTGTACCATCATGTGATGCAAGGTGATGAATGGAAAGCACCCTATTAGCATAATTATTGCGCAGTGATCAACCCCGCATAGGACATCGATGCAGTCGAACCGTGAATCGGCCAGTTTTGCGCAGTTGAATATATTAACAACGAAGTTGTTGAACCTCATAAATAATTGTATATTTAGATAAATAAAGTGAGAGACTACATTTTGACGGTATAATGCGTCGTATCTTTTACGTTGCTTTTGTTCAGACCACATCCGAATTGTTGGACTATGTTTTGTAAAACAATTTTTCTTCCTGTTGTTGCTAGCTCGTATTTGAGCCCGTCCATTTGGCCTGTACAATGTCCCGTCTATAGAGATTAATTGTTTTATCGAGTACTGTTCAATTTAGCCTGTACAATGTCCCGTCCAATTGCAATGAGATTCACTGTTTTATTGAGTACTGTAAAAGCCTCGAACCGCAAGTTCATCGCTATTTTGTGAGATAATTCTAATACAAGTAAAAAATCATGGCAGGCTCGCCAGTAGTAGGTAGCACCCCGATCCGGTAACGTTTTGCCCGGGTAGGTAACTCTTGCATCCACCAGGGACCGCTGTTTCCAGGTTAAAGGTATAGGGGACGCCCCCTCGCCTTTACCTCTGTGGCGCCTGTGGCGCCAGGGGGCGCCACCAGCTGCGTGTGTATTCCTCCGCGGTGATGCGGTCTGGTGGTGATGCGGTCGCGGGAAAAAGCTTCCGCGGAGAAAAAGTAGTCCCTAGACTTGAAATACGCTGCATGGTCCGATTGGGTCGAGTGAGGTATCAAAGTGAAGCATTCGTGAAGGGGCATCCAGTCATGGGTGGGTGCATGTAAAATTAGGATTTTTCCCCGAAACTATAAAAAGCGGAACACGGACTTTACCCCTAAAATAGGGGAAAACACCTATCAACCCTAGCCAAAAGGGCTAATATCGGTCCCCGGGCTTATTGGGACCTGCCTATCAAGTCAATGGGGTGGGTGCATGTAAACTTAGGATTTTTTCCCGAAACTATAAAAAGCGGAATACGGACTTTACCTCTACAATAGGGGTCTGTATTATACAATATAAGGGGAAATGCCTGTATGGGATATGGGGATGGTCATTTTTTTTTCGTGGGCTTTACTATGGGTTGTGGGGTCGCGTTTTTCTCGTCTCGCCAAGAAAATGACAATGGGAAGGGTCCCGGAGCGAATCGGTGAAATTTTTGGGAAAAGTCACCGAGGTCTGTATATAGGCCCATAGGCTGGCCATGGGGGGTATGGCTTCAACCTGGGAAATGTACACACGTTCATTGTGATATGGGTTGCTTGGATTTGTTTTTCACGTCTCGTCATTTAGAACACGATGTGAAGGGTCCCGGAGCGAAACGGTGAAATTTTTGGAAAAAGTCACCGAAGCCTGTATATAGGCCTATACTGCATGGCTATGGGTGTATAGGTCCATATGGGGTGGACATTTTGGGATCTAGGTGGGCCACTAATGGTCCGATGGGGTCGACTGAGGTATCAATGTGAAGCCTATGTGAGGGGGCAACCGATGGGATGGATGTGGGGTAGGAATATCGTCATTCTGCGCATGCGCAATAGACAAAGTGTATGGAAATAGACGTTTTGGGATCTAGGGGAGCCGCTAGTGGGCCGATTGGATCGAGTGAGGTATCAATGTGAAGCCTATGTGAGGGGGCATCTGATGGGGTGAGTGCGGGGTTGAAATATCGTTACTCTGCGCATGCGCAGTGGACAAAGGGTATGGAAATAGACGTTTTGGGATCTAGGTGGGCCACTAGTGGGCCGATGGGATCGAGTGAGGTATCCATGTGAAGCCTATGTGAGGGGGCTAAACTAGGGTGTCGTTTCCATTCTGCTGCGCAGGTCACGTGGGTTGTGACGTCACTTCCGGGTTTCACCTCCAAACCCAGAAGAGTTCCAATCTTCTCTTAGACGTCCGGATGTTCAACCCCCATGGTTTTTCCCGGCCCGGCCCGGCCCCCCAGCGCGTGCGGGTTCTCCGGCGCGCGCGCGCGTCATCACCGGCAGTGCGCGGATGAATGTCGGGTCAAAAGGTCAAAGGTCACATCCAGGTCAAAAGGTCCAAGGTCACCCTTTCGGCACGGTTCGGAAACAATGTTGCGGGATCGATATACAGAGCTTGAATCCCAAAATGGGATTGTAAATTAACCTGGGAAGGATGGGCAGTTCCATTTGGACCAATCAGCGGTCGAGAAAAAGAGCCAATGAGCGATCGATAAAGAACCAATGGACGGGTACAAGAATTTCGCTCACGTCTGCGCCTCCATCCGGGTACTGGGATGCTTTCGCCTACGTCCGCGCCTACATCCGGTTTCTTGTACACCCAGGTAATGTTTTCTGGACATGGATGGGTTACCTTTGGCTCCATTCTAGGCTACTGATTGCCCAATACGGTGTTCAAAGCCAGTTTCATGCATTATGCTCCTATAGAAAACACACAAGACAGGGTTTTTTGGTGAGAACTCATTTTTTTTATTCAGTGAACAACAACAACGTGAGAACAACCACGTGAAAACTGAAGCCCAGAACAGGGGGCTTGTACATTGAAAGAACTGAAGCCCAGAACAGGGGGCTTGTAAACTTAAGCCCAGAACAGCGGGCGTGTGTACATTGAAAGAACTTAATCCCAGAACGGGGCTTGTACATTGAAATGATGGGCGGCCAAGTCATATACGAGTACATCGCGGTCCTCGGCCTTGGGGTACTCGTCAAACATCTGTACGATGGTAGATAAGGGTCTTCCCCGGCATCGATGGTACAGGTAAAACAAGCAATATTGTCCGCACACGCTACTGGCCAGGCTTCGCAACGTTTGACTGTTCCAACACCACGTCTCTGTGCCTTGATCCATGAAGTCTGTTAAATCGGGATGGAGGGGTGGCAGGCCGTACGGGTCAAAGTATTCGCCCTGCTGTTCTGTCAAGTACACGCCCACCCAATGTTCACCGGGCCGATCCATCGGGTCCGTGTTGAGAACGTATGCTGCAGGATACATACGGTCTAATGGGAATACATCTCGGGCGAACACCCCTTGAAAGACCATACGTGTCTCTGGGTCATTCTCCAGCACGGTGGTTATCTGGTCTGTATCCATGTTAGGTGGAGAAGTCACACAGGACGTTGCGCGCCTTGTCCACTTGAATGATGTTGTCAAACTCGGCGTAGCAGATCATATTGACGGTGGTCCCGAGGGCTCGTGCAAAGTGGATTTCCAACCGTAAATTGCCTTGCTTGGCTAGGGCCAGCTGATGGTCGTTCTCTAAGGTGGGGGTCAGATCGAAACAGAACAACGTGTATCCGTTCCCGTAGTCCTCCCGACTGATCAAATTCCCTTCGTCCTGGTTGATTTGACCGGTGGCTGTAAACAGGCTCTGATAGGCTCGAATGAAATTCCTGCGCCCAAAGTTCGGTGTTAAGGCCGTGGCTGGGACCTGTTGTCCATCCACATCCAGGGCCGAAAAATTGATGCCGAAATGTTTAAAGTCAAACGGATTCTCTGGGTAGGCTCCGCTGAAACTGGTATTTTCCACATAGGCCACGATCAATCGCTTGGGTAGTTCCCCCAGGAACAGGTTTTCTTTGTTGGCGCCCATATTTCCAGCAGGCACAGAGAACACTTTGGTGTGTACACATCGGATAGGGTACTGGGCTGGTTTTGTTTCCAAGGTTTTCATGTGTCCCACTTGAACGGCTGGCTTCGGTTTCACTTCTCGGACATACAGGACTGCGTCTTGGATAACAATCTTATAGTCAGCTGCATGCCCATCTACGTTAGTGGCCATCAAGGCGAAGGTCGGAGGCGCCCGTATCAGTCGGATTTTGATGAGGATCTTGTTCAAGAGGTACCGGTCTTGCATGAAAATATCTGCGTGTAGTCGACCCATGAGATCCACCGAGGCACCGTTCGCAGTGAAAGCCTTCCGTTTGTTATATCCCACATTGTCCACCGTGTCCATGTGCTCAGGTGTGTCCTGGTAGAATAAAGCGGCTGTCAGCTGAGATTGTTTAGCCTCTCGGCCATACGACAACAGTGTCTCGATGTAGGCTCGATAGGGGTACGTGTTGGTCGAGTCACTGATGAGTTTGTCGCTGAGAAAAATATCCACCTGTTGAAACATCGAGTGCTGCCAGAGATTCCTCGGGCCCACCGTTGCAGCTTGGATGATTCTGGAGCCATCCCCATTGACGACCTTGGCTTTCACATACAAGTATGTATGGGCTAAATCCACATAGGCCGTATCCGAATTACTGATGGTGAACTCGATGGGCCCTGTTTCGTTGATGCTGGAGAGCGGGAGATGCTCCACCCATAATCCTTGTTCGGCACTGGTCTGTGTGGGCGGCACGGTCCACAAATCAAATTCACTGTTGGTGGAGGGACAGGACTTGGCGTGGATCAAGGACATGTTTAAGAAAAGATATCCTGGGTCTTCGATGTACGTCGTCGCTGGGTCGGTCGTCGACTGGTGCGTGGTCTCGGTGGGGCAGCTCTTTTATTCCCTACGGTGCGTTGTGCTTTGGCCACCAAGACGCCTCTCGCTTCTTTGGCCCGCCGTTTCAAGGATTCTTTGGGTGCCGTACCCCCCAAGACATCACCGGCCACTTGCAGTCCACTGCGTACCGCTTGTTTGCCGATTGCTTTCACCCCACGCGTCACCAAGGGCAGGAACGTTTTGACGATGCTGCCGAGTATGTTCCCCAGCCCATGTCCTCGTTGCATGCGTGCAACGCTAAAGACCGGAAAGCCACCCCCGGCCTGTTGGCCATAATAGTCCATATAGCTGCGTGCATCGCATTCGTAAGGTACTTTCATTATACGAAGTGAGGAGAACGTGCTTGTCGAAAATGAAGTGTCAGCACCACTTTTCCTCGTTCGAACGCCACTGGTCGTCCCGTGTCATCTCTATGTCGTACGGGCAGGTAGAGGATGTGGGTGAAACTGTGGGTGACTTGATCTTTTTAATGGGGACCACCCGTAACAGAGGTGTGTTGATATCGCCCACGATGTGGTTGTCCACCACGTCCGAGTAGACGTAGAGTCCGTACATACCCGACTTCATATCCATCGGGATCTCGCCTTGGTGGGCGGTGGGACCAGCGAGCGTCTGTAGATCGAAACCCAGCATTTGCTGTAGGATAGGACTCAGTACGACACTCGCGTTGGCGGTGACGATAAGCTGTGCCTTGTCGTGTGCGTTGTAATCGAAGTCCAAGTGATTCTTGAAGGGAAAGGATTTGATGGGTTTTGAAGTATTCGTGACCTCCCGTAGAGCCTTATAATGCAACAGTCTTGACAGCCCACTCATGAACTCCTTGGGAGTATCGTATTGGCCTTCGGGGAGGGTGAGTCGGGTGTTTTTGCCTTCGTAGGTCACGTCGTACCACGTTGGCTCGCACGTTGTACCACGAGTAAGGGTATTGGATATCCACGAGGCCACATTCCCATCGTCCAGGTAAATGCAACGGTTGCGGTGACTGGGTCACGTACTTGGCCACGGTGTTGTCAGGAAACACATCCAGCGAACTGTTACTGGGTAGGGTGAGGTAAAACATGGCGACTGGGCTGTCCTGCTGCTGCTGTTGGTTTTAATAGGTGTTCCAGGCCTTGGACGGTTGTGTCCGGCGTCGTGTTCGTCGCGGTGACTTGCTACGTGTCACGGCTCTGGAGATGTGGGGTGTCCTGATCAATGATGGTTTTTTTAAAGGTCTGAAAAGAAGGTGCCCGTTGTGGTGGTGGTGTTTTGACTCCGGTTCCCATTCGGATTCCCAAGAAGGTAGTGGACCACTCGGCGATTGCTGGGTTCGCTGCATAAAGGCCCAGCGGTGGGGGTTCCCCACCAATTCCTGTGGTACATGCATGTCTTTCAAGCCTTGAGCGAAGACCTCCCATCCTCCAAGATCCGTGTGCGACCTGCATTTACGCATCAGGTCATTCACTAAATCCGTCATGTGGGTCCCCGGGAACACCTGATTCTGTACCAGGAGTTCGCCTTTATCATTCCAAGTCATGTTAGGATTCTGTTTCATCCGTTGTAATACCAGGCCAGCTTGTTTCTTGAACGATGCAGGTACACTCTTCAGCACTTCGTCTTCCACCCACTGTGGGGCTGTGGGCGCCACCCCTGGTAATGGCGGCTGTTGGAGCGGTGCTGAGGTCGGCGGTGTGTCACGCGGTGGTGGTGGTGGTGGTGGGGTAGAGAAGGTTTTGTATTGGTCCATGAACGTCATGTACCGTTGAAGCGTCTCATTGTACCGTTGTACTTTCTCACTGTCGCTTAACCCCGGTCTCTGTTAGATCTGTTGCATCTCTCCATCGAGGGTGTTTATGGTCTTCACCGTATGTGGGACAGGGTAGGGTGATTGGAGGTTTTGAAGGAACCGTGGTTCGACGAGGACCATTTTTTTCGTGTGGTTCATTGTCGGCCGAAGAGTCCACCCAATACTGGACCCAACACGGAAGCGGCCAACGTTGCTAAGATGGCCCCGAGAAAGCCGCCTTTCTGTAACACCTTTTTCTTTTGTGTTTGAGGGACCCGCTTCTGGACTAGGGTTCGGAGACCTGTCTTATGCTTGGCCAACTTGGTCTTCTGAGCCGGAAGTACGTTGCCTTTTAACAGGTTGTACCCGATCTCGCACAGACAGCGTACAAGGTCAGGGTCCGCACCGCGTACAATGGTTCGGACCAACTCGGGTGGGGCCGTCTTCAATACATGGAGCGTGGGAGCGTACTTCCATACTCGCGCAGACATCATGTACAACTAATGCTAGAACCCACAACTCTGCTCTTTTTATCTACTTCAGAGAACAGAGGCAATGTCAACCATGCTATGGCATTCATTCTTTTTATTATCCCCATCATCAAACACACACACCCCAGCTGGGGGCCCCACTGTGGGTGTGTTTACATTATTTTTGCATGTACACGTGGTGGGTCTCTCCGGAAAAGATGCCGGTCCGTAGTCGAAGGTTTGTCGGGGGTGGCTTGCTTGAGGTCGAAGAGCATATACCCGTGCTGAGGGGTTGTGGCATCTTTAAAGGCTTCCAACGCAAACGGTGTGGGGCCGGGATACATCTGTCTCGCCATGTGCAGCAGTTGAGTGGTATCTCTCGGGGTTTTTGAAGACCACCAGGTAGTGGGCATTTAAGCTGATGTCCCGATGTTCTTTGTTTTTACTGAACAGATTCTGCACAATGTAGATGATGCTGAGCCGTCGATGGTGGCTGCCTTTGGTAAAGAGTTGGGTGACCCGCGCATCCGTCTCCGCCATGAGATCATCCAGAACCACCAAGGTGTCGGGTTCCAAATCGGCCAGGTTGGGTAGGCCTTCCACGAACGTGATGTGGGGCATTGCTGCATACGCTTCCTGCCATTCTCCGTAACACCACACGACTCGGGCAATGGGTGGGGTGATCATGCTGTCGGCGTGTTGAAGGAGCTTCCTGACGAAGTGCGTTTTGGCGGAACCCGTCGGTCCTGCGATGACGCAAGTGAAGGGATGCTGCCACCGAGCATCCATGGTTCGAGGTGTATCCGTTGTCGTGGTAACCCGCTCTTCTAAATTTGGTACGAGTGAACTGGAGTGGTGGTAGTGGGTACAACGTCAGTCGTCGTTGTCTGTTCACTGTGAGGGATGATGGTGGTGGGTACAACGTCGGTCGTCGTTGTCTGTTCACTGTGAGGGATGAAATCCGGTGGGTTTTCAGACGTAGTGGGTGTACTTGGTGTAGGTGTGGGGCTTGGTGTGGAGCTCGATGTGGCTTGTACACGTGGTGTGGTGGTGACTGGGCACGATACGGGGTTGGCTGGTGCTATCTGTAGACTGGTTTCACTGGTGGCTGGTGTTCTCAGTTGGTTAAGTAGCGTGCTGACATAGGCTACGTCGTAAAACACACCTCCGTACAACACACTCAGCAGGGTTAGCACTATCACCACAAAGCCCACTTGCGCTTTGCGCGTTTTGGGAGACACTGTGTTCAGAGGCAGCTGCTGTTTGTCCATAGCACCGTGGTCGGACGTGGAATGAAGGATGACGGTAGTGGTATCTGGCTTTATAGTCGTTTCACCTGGTTGGCAGCGACCCAGAAATTGAAGGAACTGGGCCAGCCTTGCCATTTGACGAAATGAAACAGTTTGCCACGTCGACGTTCCGTTTTCAAAATCTGCTCCACCGTGTAGTAGTCTTGCTGTGTTTTTACCACAGGCTGTAATTCCATCTCGTAAAACGTCCCTAGCAACGGTTCCCCTTGAAGATCTCCCAGTTCATAGACTCGCTGCTGTTGGGGTAGGCGCCGTTTAATCAGGAAGTGCTCATCGCTCCAGTTGGGCAAGTAACTTTTCTCGAACTTGCCCTTGACTTTACTGATCCGTACAGGGTTCCTGACCTTGTACACCGCCTTCGGCGTTCGCTGCGATTGCCTGGGGTACAAGACACGCCGGACCTGGGCTTCATTGCGTTGGGTCACGGTAATGGGGGCTCTCTCTATACTCCGGTGATAGGCTCGATTGTAACCACTCACAAGTTTCGGGAGAACATCGATGTACCGCCTTGTATTCTTATAGGTGAGATATTTATACATGCGGCCTTTGAATGTCCTGTTGAACCTTTCCACCACGGAAGCCTTGGTCTCGTTGTAGGTATGGAAGAAAAACACCTTCTGGGCTTTCAGAAACTGTTGGAACGGTCTGTTGAGGAATTCCGTGCCTTCGTCGGTTTGCAAATACAAAGGTCTGCGCCCGGTCTTGAAGATGTCTTTGAACGCCGCTATGAGATTCGCCCCCGTTTTCGTCCGGATGGGTACCACCCACGCATACATGGATAGGATATCGATGCACGTCAAGATATACCGATTCCCATCGTTGTGTTTGGCAAAGGCGCTCATATCGACCAAATCCGCTTGCCCCTGGACATCTATTCCTCCCACGATGACCCGGTTCCGTAGAGAATGGCGACGGACAGATCGATGTAAGGTATAGGTGTCTTGTTTTCTTAACCAATCTTGGACTTGGGCACGTTGTATCCCCTGGGGTTTGGCCGCTCGATAGAGAGCCGACAATGCACTATAGGCCGAAGGACTGTCGGGACTGTAGTATAAGTTATCCAACACCTTCTCCCAGCGCTTCATGGTGACAAATGATGATGGACCCTGGCTCTATCGTTTATTTATAACGGGTATACCTTGGGCCGGAGTTTCTGATTTTCTTCGTTGGCTTCCACAGTGTCCATGGTAAATGACCAGTCCAACTCGTCTGATGACCGCTTGATAAGCATTTGATCCACATCTACCACGGCATCTTCCAATGCAGACCATAGATCAGGGTGAAGGGTAAAATGCACTGTACCCCCATCTAGCCGATTGAGCAAAGAAAGGGCCGCGTCGGATGTACACATCGTGACACAAGTGGGTGAGATCGCTGTCCAGTTCACCAGACAACACCCGTTTGAATTTGGTCCAGCCCTCCCGGGACAGACGAATGTGGGCCGGGCACGGTTGTGTAAGGTCCGCATCACAGATGTCTCCCACCTCCTCCATGATATCGACCTTATCCGCATACACGTGCAGGAAAACCTCGGAGGTTAAGCTGAGATACGCCAGTATTATATGCTCCGTCATGGTCAGTACGTGAATGGTACCAGATTTGACTGTCTCGCGTATTTATAGGGAGAACCCCGTGAGATCAAAGGATCGGCTGGTCATGTCACTGGGCTGACTGAGTCTAGCCGGGTAATCAATGGCATCATCGTCTGGTTCATGGCTAGACATTTGTTCATTGGGTTCTGCCGCCGCTTCTCTCAGGGCACGAGCCCACTCCAGCTCGTCGTCTGATGACCGCTCGTCCGGTGTAAACAGCTGGTCCACGATAGGCACCACTTTCTCGAAGGCTGTCCACAGATCGGTGTCCAGGGTGAAGCCTCGCGTAGGGTCTTGGTAGCGGCCCAGGCGTGGGAAGAAGGGTGCGCGGTGTACGTAGATGGCATTGTCTATGTGGATGAGGTGTCCGTCGAGCTCGCCGCTCAACACCCGTTTAAATTTGGTCCAGCCGTCACGGTGTAGCGTAACCGTATTCGATACGGTCTCAGCGGGCGACCAGCAAACATCTCCACGGTCTTTCACGAGGGTGACTTTATCTTCATAGACGTGTAACCCCACCCGGGGTGTAAGCTAGGGGAAGGATGGCTCGTAGAACATGTGACATGCTTGACCCAATGACGATCGTTGAATGACGCACACTGTGTCTGACCCTCGTATTTATAGTCAGGTGCCACTGTCAATGCCACAGCGCCAGGGTCAATAGGGCACAGACCATGACTAGGCCAACCAGCCGTCGCTGATTCCGGCGTGAGCGCTCGTGGTCCATAGCCCGAGCGTCAAGGATGGCTGTCATAGTCCAGTAGTGGTGAGTGATGGCACACCTCTCCATCGAGTGCACTCTGTGGAGGACCGCTTCTGTGAACTCGTTCAGGATCTGGCGTCGCCCCTCGTTGTCGTCGCCATCTGCAAACATGGACCGGACCACTGCTCGGTAACCCGTGAGTGAATTAACCACGGTGGCATGCTGTAAAATGCGAGTCACATAGGGTTGGATCTCCGTCATGGCTCTGCAACCGTAGAAATGAAGGTGTGGGATCCAGAGGGACGTGTTTTATAGACCATGTCACACATGCGCGCCTAGACGTCGGGTGTAGTCCGTGATACGTACTATTTTGATGGGTTATGTGGCTCCTATAGAGATAGTACCTTATCGACAATGGGGATTACTTGTTCCAAAGCCGTCCATAGATCGAGGTCCAGGGTAAAACCACCGTCGTTCAGACAGAGGAGTCGAGCGAAAAAGGGACCGCAGAAAATGTAGACGTCACACAGGTGAATGCTATCACCGTGCAGGTCACCCAACAACACCCGTTTCAAGGTGGTCCATCCTTCCGGTGACAAAGAGACGTGCGTTTTGGGTTCAGTCGTACACCAACACCTAAGTCCGCTATCGATGAGGTCCACTCGTTTGGGGTACAACAATAGGGTGCAGCCAGGTGTAAGCCTCCGGGTAGCCGCAGTCCCTTCTTTCACCTCCGGGTGTAGTAAGTCATCCACCTCGGGGAGTACATCTTTCAGTGCCATCCATAAGGGTGGACAGAATGTGATATAGGTATCTCCACTCTGTTCCAACCGGGGAAAAAGGGAATCCTCTCCAGCAGTGCGTATGTGCACATCGACTTCCACGTGCATGAAACCCCTTTCGGGGTCTTTTCCCTGTAACAATCGTGTCAATAGAGTCCAGCCTGATAGCGATAACAAAATCTTCACCTTCTGTGGTGCGTCTTGGACCAGCTCCAGGTGATCGTCATTGACGATGAGGGAGACGTCGGACGTCAGTTGGAATAACGCAAGCTCTGTTCCACTCGCTGCCATGGTGGAGAATGAAAAGCGAACGGTTAGAGAGGCGGCTTTATAGTGAACCTGTTGGGTAGGGTTTTATACACCGTGCGTGACACTTGTTATACTCGCTTGCGCCATAAGGTCAATAAGGTTAGAAATGCGCTTTTTTCTACTACGCCCTGTGACGGCCCTTCGTGAATGGGCGTAACCTGTGAACATCATAGGAATGCATGTACTAACCTGTCTGTGGGGTTTTTCCACAATGTCGTTCACCTTCGTGTCTTTTCGGGTACGTCCGTGTCTTTTCGGTAACGTCCGTTTCTTTTTCAGGTACATATGAGGGTCTTGAGGGGGGCGACTGTATGCGACGTGTTGTATGTGTTTCTCTCGGCGACGTCCGTGTCTATCATCCGGGCACATCACGTCTGCGCCTGCATTGGGGTATGCATGAGGGTCTTCATGCGCGCGCGCTGCGGATTCACCCACGCACTTCCGGATAACCCCCGCGCGCTGCGGCATCAGATCACCCCCGCGCGCGCGTGCTGCGGCCGGGGCGGCCCGGGCCAGGAAAAACCCCGGAGGTTGAATATCCGGACGTCTACGGGAACATTGGAACTCTTCTGGGTTTGGAGGTGAAACCCGGAAGTGACGTCACAACCCACGTGACCTGCGCAGCAGAATGGAAACGACACCCTAGTCTAGCCCCCTCACATAGGCTTCACATGGATACCCCACTCGATCCCATCGGTCCACTAGTGGCCCACCTAGACCCCAAAATGTCTATTTCCATACCCTTTGTCCACTGCGCATGCGCAGAGTGACGATATTTCAACCCCGCACTCACCCCATCGGTTGCCCCCTCACATAGGCTTCACATTGATACCTCACTCGACCCCATCGGACCATTAGTGGCCCACCTAGATCCCAAAACGTCCACCCCGTATGGACCTATACACCCATAGCCATGCAGTATAGGCCTATATACAGGCCTCGGTGACTTTTTCCAAAAATTTCACCGTTTCGCTCCGGGACCCTTCCCATCGTGTTCTAAATGACGAGACTGTGAAAAACAAATCCAAGCAACCGATATCACAATGAACGTGTGTACATTTCCCAGGTTGAACCCATACCCCCCATGGCCAGCCTATGGGCCTATATACAGACCTCGGTGACTTTTCCCAAAAATTTCACCGATTCGCTCCGGGACCCTTCCCATTGTCATTTTCTTGGCGAGACGAGAAAAACGCGACCCCACAACCCATAGTAAAGCCCACGAAAAAAAATGACCATCCCCATATCCCATACAGGTATTTTCCCTTATATTGTATAATACAGACCCCTATTGTAGAGGTAAAGTCCGTATTCCGCTTTTTATAGTTTCGGGAAAAAATCCTAATTTTACATGCACCCACCCCATTGACTTGATAGGTAGGTCCCAATAAGCCCGGGGACCGATATTAGCCCTTTTGGCTAAGGTTGATAGGGGGTTTCCCATATTTTAGGGGTAAAGTCCGTTTTCAGCTTTTTATAGTTCGGGAAAAAATCCTAATTTTACATGCACCCACCCCATTGACTTGATAGGCAGGCCCCAATAAGCCCGGGGACCGATATTAGCCCTTTTGGCTAGAGTTGATAGGGGTTTTCCCCTATTTTAGGGGTAAAGTCCGTGTTCCGCTTTTTATAGTTTCGGGAAAAAATCCTAATTTTACATGCACCCACCCATGACTGGATGCCCCTTCACGAATGCTTCACTTTGATACCTCACTCGACCCAATCGGACCATGCAGCGTATTTCAAGTCTAGGGACTACTTTTTCTCCGCGAAAGCTTTTTCCCGCGACCGCATCACCACCAGACCGCATCACCGCGGAGGAATACACACGCAGCTGGTGGCGCCTCCTGGCGCCACAGAGGTAAAAGGCGATGGGGCGTCCCCTATACCTTTAACCTGGAAACAGCGCCCCCTGGTGGATGCAAGAGTTACCTCCCCCGGCAAAACGTTACCGGATAGGGGTGCTACCTACTACTCTCGTCTGTACAGTTGCCTACATTCAGTCTGCGGAATATTGGAGATACTATCGGGTGCAGAACGGATCGAGACAATTTCTGCCGGGAAATTGTCATAAAGGTTTGCTGGTAATCGTAACAGAGCCAACCGTATCAAGGGAGAGGTCAGTCAGGTGAAACCGAAACTGATAAATACATTTCTGGTCCGAATTTCATGAGTAAATACACAATACACAGACATCTGGGATCCGAAGCCAATGCGCAAATTGCATTCTTCACGAATCTGACGTGTGCCATTTCGAAAAATTGCACTCTTTGCAGTTCTGAGGGGTGCATTTCTTTGCACATCATCAAATTTTAAAAAAATATGATGGACTGGTGCTCGTGGGTGCTGGTTACACATTTTCGTGTATCGCAAAGTACAGGTTTGTCATTCGCATTTTTTTAATAAAAACTAATAACCATACTATAGTGTCATGTTAGTAGTAGTATAAGCGTAAAAAAAGTCGCATTGAAGAACAGCGCGGGGGGAGGGAGTCCGACAGGCTGTTGAAGAACAGCGTGGGGGGCGGTGTGGATTGCATCAGCATTGGCTGTGTGCCAAGTTTTGAGTTCCCCCGGGTAAACTTGAAGGGGGTACTTGGTCAAACTACCTCCATCACAGAAAGAGTTCCAAAGGGGAGTTAACTCTTGTGCACTCCCCTGATTCGAACATTGGCTTATTAAATCTATACGAGAAAATACCTGTATGGGGTATGGATGATCCGATGGGGTCGTATGAGGTATCAAAGTGAAGCTTATGTAAGGGAGCATCTGATAGGCTGGGTGTGGAGTTGAACTAGCGTCATGCTGCGCATGCGCGGCGGACCAAGGCTATGAAAATAGACGTTTTGGGATCTAGGTGAGCCACTCATGGGCCGATTGGGACGAGTGAGGTATCAATGTAAAGCATTAGTGAAGGGGCATCTGATGAGCTGGGTGTGGGGTTGAAATAGCGGCATTCTGCGCATGCGCGGTGGCCAAAGGGTATGAAAATAGACGTTTTGGGATCTAGGGGAGCCACTATTGGGCCGATGGGGTCATATGAGGTATTAATGTGAAGCACACATGAGGGGGCATCTGACTGGACTAGTGGTTCGGGCGTTGTCACCAATCTGCGCATGCGCAAACAGGGAATTGTGGGAGAAGGGTGTGGAAATAGACGTTTTGGGATCTAGGGGAGCCCCTAATGGTCCTATGGAGTCGTATGAGGTATCCATGTGAAGCACACATGAGGGGGCATCCCCCTGAACTAGTGTCTTGGTCGTTGTCACCATTCTGCGCATGCGCAGACAGGGAATTATGGGAAAAGGGTATGGAGATAGACGTTTTGGGATCTAGGTAAGCCCCTAGTGGGCCGATGGGGTCGAGTGAGGTATCCATGTGAAGCATAGGTGAGGGGGCATCCACCTGGACTAGTGGCTCGGGCGTTGTCACCATTCTGCGCATGCGCCGACGGGGAATTGTGGGAAAAGAGTATGGACATAGACGTTTTGGGTCCTAGGTGGGCCACTTGTGGTCCTATGGAGTCGTATGGGGTATCCATGTGAAGCATTCGTGAAGGCGCATCCGACGAGATGGGTGACACGTGGAACTGACGTCATTCTGCGCATGCGCAGTAGACCAAGGCTATGAAAATAGACGTTTTGGGGTCTAGGGGAGCCCCTAATGGGCCGATTGGGTCGAGCGAGGTATCGGTATGAAGCACACATGAGGGGGCATCCACCTGGACTAGTGTCTCGGCCGGTGTCACCAGTCTGCGCATGCGCAGGCAGGGAATTGTGGGAAAAGGGTATGGAAATAGACATTATGGGGCCCACATGGGCTACTATGGGTCCGATGGAGTCATATGAGGTCTTATTTTGAAGCTCTCGTGAAGGGACATCCAACTCGGCTTACGGTTCGTTCGTGTTCAAGAGTCTGCGCATGCGCGATCTGTCCGTAGTATAGAAATATACACATGGGTGTGTGTTTGGGGTACTCAAACCCATATGGGTCCATGGTTGTGGTTTGGTGATGCGGGTTCTGCTCAAGTGGGTGTGACGTCACTTCGGGTTGCACTAAAACTACCTCCGAACACAGAAGAGTTCTAATTTTTCCTTAGCCTAGGGCTTATCCATTCTTCCGAAGCATACATGTAAAAAGGAGGGTCTCCGACAATATTACCATCTATTTCCCTATGTGAAATTTCCAGTGGGGAGCCCTCGTACCCCACTTCACGCGCACCTGTTGCTCTTGTAACTTGTAACTTCTCGCCAAATGTTGGAATGCCCACTCTTAACCTAGACCAAACCATGCACTTGGTCTGTGAGCTGATTTCATGGGCTCTCTATTTTACTGCAGTGCTCTTGCATTGTTTTCTGGGCATTGATGGGTTACATTTCATTCCATCCTAGGCTACTGATTGGCCAGTTTCTCAACCCATTCATGGGCTGAATCCACACATGTCCCACATGGGGCATTCATGCTCACACAGAAAACACGCAAGACAGATTTTTGAGATCTCATTTTTTTTTTATTCAGTGAACCTCAACAACGTGAGAACAACCACGTGAAAAAACTGAAGCCCGGAACAGGGGGGCTTTACGTGAAAAAATTTAAGCCCAGAACGGGACTTGTACATTGAAATGAGCGGCAGCCCAGTCATATACGAGTACATCTCGGTCCTCGGCCTTGGGGTACTCGTCGAACATGTGGACGATCGTCTGCATGGAATGTCCCCGACATCGATGATACAGGTAAAACAAGCAATATTGTCCGCACACACTACTGGTCAAGCTTTGCAACGTTTTGGTATTCCAACACCACGTCTCTGTGCCTTGATCCATGAAGTCTGTTAAATCGGGATGGAGGGGTGGTAGGCCGTACGGGTCAAAGTATTCGCCCCGCTCTTCTGTCAAGTACACGGCCACCCAGTGTTGACCGGGTCGATCCATCGGGTCTGTATTCAGGACGTAAGCAGCGGGATACACACGGTCTAATGGGAACACGTCTCGGGCGAACACTCCTTGAAATACCATGCGTGTCCCTGGGTCATTCTCCAACACGGTGCGTATCTGGTCTGTATCCATGTTAGGTGGCAAAGTCACACAGGACGTTACGGCTTCTATCGATTTGAATAATGTTGTCAAACTCAGCGTAGCAAATCACATTGATGGTTTTCGGTAAAGGTGTCCCGAAATGCAGTTCCAAGCGTAAGTTGCCTTTCTTGACGAGACTCAGTTGATGATCGTTGTCTAAGGTGGGGGTCAGATCGAAACAGAACAATGTGTATCCTTTGCCGAAATCGTCTCGACTGATCATATTTCCCTCGTCTTGGTTGATTTGGCCAGTTGCTGTGAAGAGGTTCAGATAGCTCCGGATGTAATTGTCCGTTCCAAAGTTAGGTTGTAAGGGGCGTGCCGGTACCTGTTGACCATCCACATGCAGGGCCATGAAATTGATGTTGAACGCTTTTAGGTTGAACGGATTCCTCGAGAGTCTCCCATTATAACTGACGTTCTCCACACAAGCTAGGGTTAAACGCTTGGGCAAACCCCCCCAGTAACAGGTTTTCTTGATTGACAATCATATTCCCTTTAGGGACGGAAAAGACCTTGGTCTGTACTCGTCGAATCGGGTACTGGGCTGTTTCTGTACTCGTCGAATCGGGTACTGGGCTGTTTTTTTCTCCAAGGCTCTGATGTGCCCCAACTGTACACCTGGGCTCGGTTTCACTTTGCGTACAAACAGACTGGCCTCTTGGATGACAATGTTATACTCGAGGTCCTCATTCGGGGCCATCAAGGCAAACGCAGGCGTTGCGCGCTCTAGTCGTATTTTGACAGGTACTCCATTCAAGAGGTATCGGTCCTGCATGAATAAGTCCGCATTCAGACGTCCCATCATATCGACCGATTGACTCTCTGCTGTGAAATGCACTCTCTCCGTGTAGCCGGCATTATCAGGACTCGCTTCCATGTTGCCTGGGGTATCTCGGTAGAACAACGGGGCTGTCAAATACGACTTTTTAGCGTCACGCCCGTAGGATAACAGTGTCTCGATGTAGGCTCGGTACGGGTACGTGTTCGTTGAGGCGCTCACCAGTTTATCACTGAGGGCTATATCCACTTGCTGGAATAGCGAATGAAGCCAGAGATTCACTGGACCCACGGGTACATCTGCTTTGAGGACAGACCCATCCTTATTGGTGATTTTAGGTACGTATGGGCTAAATCCAGGTAGGTCGTATCTGCGTTGATGATGGTGAATTCAATGGGGCCTGTGGCTGTAATGCTGGAAAGGGGGGGATGTTCCACCCATTGACCCTCTTCGGCACTGGCCTGAGTAGGTGGGACGGTCCATAAATCAAATTCACTGTTGGTAGAAGGACACGAATCGGCATGGATGAAGGCCATCTTTAAGAAAAAATATCCTGGGTCTTCGATGTGCGTCGTCGCTGGGTCGGTCGTCGACTGGTGCGTGGTCTCGGTGGGACAGGTCTTTTATTCCCTACGGTGCGTTGTGCTTTGGTGACCAAGACGCCTCCTGCTTCTTTGGCTCGGCGTTTCAGTGCTTCTTTGGGTGCTGCACCGTCCAAGACATCACCCGCGACTTGCAGTCCACTGCGTACCGCTTGTTTGCCGATCGCTTTGACCCCACGCGTCACCAAGGGGAGGAACGTTTTGACGATGCTCCCGAGTATGTTCCCCAGTCCATGTCCTCGTTGCATCCGTGTACCTGCAAACACCGGAAAGCTACCCCCGGCCTGTTGGGTATAATAGTCGATATAGCTGCGTGCATCACACTCGTAAGGCACCGTCATTATGCAAAGTGAACCGCTCGGACTTGACGGAAATGAAGTGTCAGCACCACTTTCCCACGCTCGAATGCGATCGGTTGACCGCTGTCGTCTCTTATATCGATGACGATGGAGCTAATATCGGTCTGACTGACCGGTAGATACACGATACGCCTGAAACTGTGGGTGACTTGAGCTCCATACGTGCCTTTCACCGGGCAGACGCGCAGTAGAGGTACGTTGCTGTCGCCGACAATGTGTGCATCGACCACGTCCGAGTAGATGTACAGGCCATACATACCACCACGCATGTCCATCGGGATGTGGGCTCTCTCACCGGTGGGGCCAGCGTACCGCCGTAGATGGAGACCCAGCATTTGCTGTACGGTAGGACTGAGTTCGACACTCACGTTGGGGCTGAGCGTGAGATTGGCCTTGTCGTTGTGTGCGTTGTAATCGAAGTCCACATGATTTTTGAAGGGGAAAGATTTTACGGGTTTTGAAGTATTCGTGACGTCTCGTAGAGACTTATAATGCATCAGACTTCTCAGGCCACCCATGAACTCCTTGGGGGTATCGTATTGACCTTCGGGTAGTTTGAGTCGAGTTTCTTGTCCTTCGTAGGTCACCTCGTACCATACTTCATTGGCTCGCACGTTGTACCGTTGTAAGGGTATTGGATATCCACGAGTCCACATTCTCAGCGTCCAGGTAAATGCAACGCTTGCGGTAACTGGGTCACGTACTTGGTCAAGGTGTTGTCAGGAAACACATCAGCCGAGCTGTTACTGGGTAGGGTGAGGTAAAACATGGCGACTGAGCTTTCCTGCTGCTGCTGTTTGTTTTAATACTTCTCCCAGCCCTTGGGTGCTAATCGTCGTGGTGGTCGCGGTGACTTAGCTCTTGGTGGTTGCAAGGGGTGGCGTGGTAAAAGGGGTGAAAAAGTAGGTGCCCGCCGTGGTGGTGATTTGGGGGTGACTCCGGTTCCCAAGGTTGTGGTGAGAGTCGTGGTGCACGACTGGGTGATTGCATAAAGGCCCAGCGCTGGGGGTTTCCCACCAATTCTTGTGGTACATGCATGTCTTTCAAGCCTTGAGCGAAGACCTCCCATCCTCGGGGATCCGTGTGCGACCTGCGTTGACGCATCAGGTCATTCACTAAATCCGTCATGTGGGTACCGGGGACCACCTGATTCTGTACCAGGAGTTCACCTTTATCATTCCAAGTCATGTTAGGATTCTGTTTCATTCGTTGTAATACCAGGCCAGCTTGTTTCTTGAACGATGCAGGTACACTCTTCAGGACTTCGTCTTCGACCCACTGTGGGGCTGTGGGTGGTACCCCTGGTAATGGCGGCTGTTGGAGCGGTGCTGCGGTTGGTGGTGGTGGTGCTGCTGCTGGGGTAGGGTTTTGTATTGGTCCATGAACGTCATGTACCGCTGAAGCGTTTCGTTGTACTTTCTCACTGTCGCTTAACCCCGGTCGTTGTAAGATCTGACCCATCTCTTCATCGAGTGTGTTTATCGTCTTCACCGTAGAGGGTACGGGGTACGGTGATTGGAGGGTTTGAAGGAGCCGAGGTTCGACGAGGACCATTTTTTTCGTGTGGTTCATTGTCGGCCGAACAGTCCACCCAATACTGGACCCAACACGGAAGCCGCCAAGGGTGCTAAAATGGCTCCGAGAAAACCGCCTTACTGTAACACCTTTTTCTTTTGTGTTTGAGAGATGCGCTTCTGGACTAAGGTTCGCAGACCTGTCTTATGCTTGGCCAACTTCGCCTTCTGAGCCGGAGTCAGTGGTACGTTCCCTTTTAACATATTGAGTCCAATCTCACACAGACAGCACACGAGAGCAGGGTCTGCGCCGCGTACAATGGTTCGAACCAACTCGGGTGGAGCAATCTTCAATACACGGAGCGTCGGAGCATGCTTCCGGACTCGAGCAGACATCATGTACAACTGATGCTAGAACCCACAACCCCGCCCTTTTTATCTACCTACCTCGTGAATATTGAACAGAGACAAAAGCCAACCATGATGTGGTATTCATTCTTTTATTATCCCCAAACATCAAACACACACCCCAGCTGCGGGGGAACCACTGTGGGTGTGTTTACATTATTTTTGCATGTACACGTGGTGGGTCTCTCCGGGAAAGATGGCGGTCCGTAGGCGAAGGTGGTCGGGAGTGGCTTGCTTCAGGTCGAAGAGCATATACCCGTGCTGAGGGGTTGTCGCATCTTTAAAGGCTTCCAACGCAAACGCAGTGCGTCCAGGGTACATCTGTCTCGTCAGGTGCAGTACTTGAGTGGTATCTCTCGGGTTTTTGAAGACCACCAGGTAGTGAGCATTTAAGCTGATGTTCCGATGTTCTTTGTTTTTACTGAACAGATTCTGCACAATGTAGATGATGCTGAGACGTCGATGATGGCTGCCTTTGGTAAAGAGTTGGGTGACCCGTGCATCCGTCTCCGCCATGAGATCATCCAGAACCACCAAGGTGTCGGTTCCAAATCGGCCAGGTTGGGTAGGCCTTCCACGAACGTGATGTGGGGCATTGCTGCATACGCCGCCTGCCATTCTCCGTAACACCACACGACTCGGGCAATGGGTGGAGTAATCATGCTGTCGGCGTGTTCGAGGAGCTTCCTGACGAAGTGCGTTTTGCCGGAACCCGTCGGTCCTGCGATGACGCAGGTGAAGGGGTGTTGTACGAGTGAACTGGAGTGGTAGGTACAACGTCGGTCGTCCTTGTCTCTTCACTGTCAGGGCTGATGGTGGTGGGTACAACGTTGGTCGTCGTTGTCTGTTCACTGTGAGTGATGAAATCCGGTGGATTTTCAGACGTCGTGGGTGCACTTGGTGTAGGTGTTGACTCTACACTCGATGTAGCCTGTACACGGGGTGTGGTGGAGGTGATGACTGGGCTCGTTTCGGTCACGGGATGGACTGGTGCTATCTGTAGACTGGTTTGACTGACGGCTGGCGGTTGTGTCTTTGGTGGGATGAGTAGAGTGCTGAGATAGGCGACGTCGTAAAACACACCTCCGTACAACACACTCAGCAGGGTTAGCACTATCACTACAAAGCCCACTTGTGCTTTGCGCGTTTTGGGGGACGCTGTGTTCAGAGACGGTTGCACCGTGTTCATGGTCGAACGTAGAATGCAGGATGATGGCGGCGGTGTCTGGTTTTATAGTCGTTTCACCTGGTTGGCCGCGACCCAGGAATTGAAGGAACTGGGCCAGCCTTGCCATTTGACGAAATGAAATGGGATGCCACGTCGACGTTCCGTTTTCAAAATCCGCTCCACCGTGTAGTAGTCTTGCTTTGTTTTTACGACGGGTTGTAATTCCAGCTCGTAAAACGTTCCTAGCAACGGTTCCCCTTGAAGATCTTCCAGCTCATAGACTCACCGCTGTCGGGGTAGGCGCCGTTTAACCAGGAAGTGCTCATCGCTCCAGTTGGGCAAGTAACTTTTCTCGAACTTGCCCTTGACTTTACTGATCCGTACAGGGTCCCCCACCTTGAACTCCTTCTTCGGCGTTCGCTGCGATTGTATGGGGCACAAGACACGCCGGACTTGGGCTTCATTGCGTTGGGTCACGGTAATGGGGGCTCTCTGTATACTCCGGTGATAGGCTCCATTGTAACCACTGACAAGTTTCGGGAGAACATCGATGTACCGTCTTGTATTCTTATAGGTGAAATATTTATACATGCGGCCTTTGAATGTCCTGTTGAATCTTTCCACCACGGAAGCCTTGGTCTCGTTGTAGGTGTGAAAGAAGAAGACCTTCTGTTTCTTGAGAAAGGCTTGCTACGGTCTGTTGAGGAATTCCGTGCCTTCGTCGGTTTGCAAATACAAGGGTCTGCGCCCGGTCTTGAAGATGTCCTTGAACGCCGCTATGAGATTCGCCCCCGTTTTCGTCCGGATGGGTACCACCCACGCATACTTTGACAGGATATCGATGCACGTCAAGATATACCGATTCCCATCGTTGTGTTTGGCAAAGGCGCTCATATCGACCAAATCGGCTTGCCATTGGGCATCTAGTCCTCCCACGATGACTCGGTTCCGTAGAAAATGGCGGCGGGCAGCTCGATGTAAGGTATAGGTGTCTTGTTTTTTTAACCAATCTCGAACTTGTGCCCGTTGTATCCCCTGGGGTTTAGCCGCTCGATAGAGAGCCGGCAATGCACTATAGGCCACCGGGCTGTCGGGACTGTAGTATAAGTTATCCAACACCTTCTCCCAACGCTTCATGGTGACGAAATGATAATGGACACGGTGAGTATGATTTATTTATAACGAAGTCTGATGTTCGGGTTCTGCCACCGTTGTATATATCCTAGGTTGACTGAGTCTAGCAGGATAATCAATGGCATCGTCGTCTGGTTCATTGCTAGACATTTGTTCATTGGGTTCAGCCAGCGCGTCCTCAATAGCATGAGACCATCCCAACTGAACAGCTGACCGCTCGTCCGGTGTATACAGCTGGTCAACAATAGGCACCACTTTCTTCAAGGCCGTCCAAAGATCAGGATCTAGAGTGAAGCTTTGTGTGGGATTGTGGTAACGCCCCACACGGGCAAAGAAGGGTCCACGGTGTACGTAGTTGGCGTTCTCGAGGTGGATGAGGTTTCCGTCAAGCTCACCGCTCAACACCCGTTTAAATTTGGTCCAGCCATCACGGTGTAGGGTAACGGTAGTGGATGTGGACTCCGAACCCCACCCACAGACATCCCGATCTTCCACGAGGGTGACTTTATCTTCATAGACGTGTAACCCCACCTCAGGGTGAGGGGAAGAACGGCTCGTAGGACTGGTGACATGGTTGACGAGATGCCGAATGACGCACACGCTGACTGTCTCTCGTATTTATGGCGAAGTCTCACTGTCAATGCCACAGCGTCAGGGTCAGCAGAGCAAAGACCATTGCGAGGCCAGCGAGCCGTCGGTGGTTACGGTGTGAGCGCTCGTGGTCCATAGCCCGGGCATCAAGGATGGCTGTCATTGTCCAGTAGTGGTGGGTGATAGCACACCCCTCCATCGAGTCCACTCTGTTGAGGACCGCTTCTGTGAACTCTTTTAGGAACTGGCGTCGCCCCTCGTTGTCCTCGCCATCTGCTAACATGGATCGAACCACTGCCCGGTAACCCGTGAGTGAATTAACCACGGTTGCATGCTGTAAAACGCGAGCCGCATAGGGATGGGTGTCCGTCATGGCTCTGCAACCGTAGGAATGGAGGTGTGGGATCCAGAGCAGTGTGTTTTATAGACCCTCTCACACATGCCCGCCTAGACGTAGCTCTACGGGATACATGCATTCCATACAGGCGGTGAGAAACCCGGATGTTGAAAGTACATGCATCAGGTCGAAGGAAACATTGGAACTCTTCTGTGTTCGGAGGTAGTTTTAGTGCAACCCGAAGTGACGTCACACCCACTTGCGCAGAACCCGCATCACCAAACCACAACCATGGACCCATATGGGGTTGAGTACCCCAAACACACACCCATGTGTATTTTTCTATAGTACGGCCAGATCGCGCATGCGCAGACTCTTGAACACGGACGAACCATAAGCCGAGTTGGATGTCCCTTCACGAAAGCTTCAAAATAAGACCTCATACGACTCCATCGGACCCATAGTAGCCAATGTGGGCACCATAATGTCTATTTCCATACCCTTTTCCCACAATTGCCTGCCTGCGCATGCGCAGACTGGTGACATCGGCCGAGACACTAGTCCAGGTGGATGCCCCCTCATGTGTGCTTCATACCGATACCTCACTCGACCCAATCGGCCCATTAGGGGCTCCCCTAGACCCCAAAACGTCTATTTTCATAGCCTTGGTCTACTGCGCATGCGCAGAATGACGTCAGTTCCACGTGTCACCCATCTCGTCGGATGCGCCTTCACGAATGCTTCACATGGATACCCCATACGACTCCATAGGACCACAAGTGACCCACCTAGGACCCAAAACGTCTATGTCCATACTCTTTTCCCACAATTCCCTGTCGGCGCATGCGCAGAATGGTGACAACGCCCGAGCCACTAGTCCAGGTGGATGCCCCCTCACCTATGCTTCACATGGATACCTCACTCGACCCCATCGGCCCATTAGGGGCTTACCTAGATCCCAAAACGTCTATCTCCATACCCTTTTCCCATAATTCCCTGCCTGCGCATGCGGAGAATGCTAAATGCGGACCAGACACTAGTCCAGACGGATGCCCCCTCATGTATGCTTTACACCGATACCTCACTCGACCCAATCGGTCCACTAGGGGCTTACCTAGATCCCAAAACGTCTATCTCCATACCCTTTTCCCATAATTCCCTGTCTGCGCATGCGCAGAATGGTGACAACGACCAAGACACTAGTCCAGGGGGATGCCCCCTCATGTGTGCTTCACATGGATACCTCATACGACTCCATAGGTCCATTAGGGGCTCCCCTAGATCCCAAAACGTCTATTTCCACACCCTTTTCCCACAATTCCCTGTTTGCGCATGCGCAGATTGGTGACAACGCCCGAACCACTAGTCCAGTCAGATGCCCCCTCGTGTGTGCTTCACATTAACACCTCATATGACCCCATCGGCCCAATAGTGGCTCCCCTAGATCCCAAAACGTCTATTTTCATACCCTTTGGCCACCGCGCATGCGCAGAATGCCGATATTGCAACCCCATACCCAGCCCATCAGATGCCCCTTCACGAATGCTTTACATTGATACCTCACTCGTCCCAATCGGCCCATGAGTGGCTCCCCTAGATCCCAAAACGTCTATTTTCATAGCCTTGGTCCGCCGCGCATGCGCAGCATGACGCTAGTTCAACCCCACACCCAGCCTATCAGATGCCCCCTCATCTAAGCTTCACTTTGATACCTCATACGACCCCATCGGATATCCCATACCCCATACAGGCATTTTCCCGTATAGATTTAATATGTCAATGTTCGAATCAGGGGAGAAGACCATGACTATGACCAAAAATCACAAAGTGCATCAAGAGTTAACTCCCCTTTGGAACTCTTTCTGTGATGGAGGTAGTTTGACCAAGTACCCCCTTCAAGTTTACCCGGGGGAACTTAAAACTTGGCACACAGCCAATGCTGATGCAATCCACACCGCCCCCCGCGCTGTTCTTCAACAGCCTGTCGGACTCCCTCCCCCCGCGCTGTTCCTCAATGCGACCTTTTTTACGCTTATACTACTACTCATGTTTCTCACTACCAATTAAAATTGATCAATTTTGCCTTGAACACAGTTCTCTTATATATATATATTTTAATACCTTGAAAATTGAAATATATGTACATGGGTCCGAAGCACATTCTTGTACATTCGTTACTGTTGCAGACAGCAGTACCCTTGAGTGCTTTCATATTTATCTTTTCTTGGCCTGTCCGGTATTTATTTTTAGAAACGCATTGTCAATTTGTGTCAATTTTGCTTCACAATTTTTTTTCAACAAATAAATATATTATTTTGTCATTCCATGTCTGGAGGTAACATTGTGTCATAAAAGTTGGTCATTATAATGATAAGGGGATCTTTTGAGAATTGTCACTTGGCAAATATATGTTTAAATATAGCCGCGAGCGGCAATCCTCGGATTGCAAGCACATATCGCAGGCAATGAACCAACAGCAGTAGTTTTAGACCTGGAAGCCGATTTGGCAAAACGTTATTTATTCCTTTTAGAGCTAACCTAGATAGCTACCACTGAAGAACAATCTGTCAATTCGCAAATTTGGGTGATTATTTCCGAAAGAGCTTCTCCTGGACATTATAATGCAACAAACTGCAAGGCTGTACCACCTATAGTTCCCGAGTTATAGCCCTTACAAGATGTGTTCAGTTTCTGACAAAATTCAAGATGGCGGCCAAACCACGTGACCGAGGACCATAATGTTTACATATTCGTGATCGCCATATCGGAATGCATATATGTAGCCACTTTCCCCGTCCAAATCCGTCATTTGAAAATCCGACAATTTTGATTGGTCAATGGCGGCCATTTTAATTTACGGAACAACTTTTCAAATCATAATTTGGGAGCCCCAGTTTCATCGAATATGTGTGCCAAGTTTCGAGGCAATCGGTTCAGTGGTTCCAGAGGATAAGATCTTGGAAGGTTTTAGGGTAAATCCAAGATGGCCGCCAAAGCATCCGATCAATCGGCTTCTTATTTGGGTATTCATTACATCTAATGGGCTCAAGCTCCATGAATCCACTATATTCAGCATCAGCGTGTCCAATAACACACATATAGTCACTTCCGCTATCGAAATCTGTTACATGAAAATCCCATAATTGACCAGTTTTGTCGAATTTCGATGGAGAATAACGGGAAAACTATTGCAGCTAGGCGGAAACCGTTGACATACTTCCGAAAGAGCTGCTCCTGGACAATATAATGCAACAAGCTGCAAGGCTGTACCACCTATAGTTCCCGAGTTATAGCCGGTACAATATGTGTTCCGTTTTCGACAAAATTCAAGATGGCGGCCAAACCACGTGACCTAGGAGCAAAATTTTTACATATTCGTGATCGCCATATCCCAATGCATATATGTAGTCACTTTCCCCATCCAAATCCGTTATTTGAAAATCCGACAAATTTGATTGGCCAATGGCGGCCATCTTAATTTACGGAGCAAATTTTTAAATAGACATCTGAGAGCCCCAGATTCATCGATCATGTGTAACAAGTTTCGAGTCAATCGGTCAAGTGGTTCCAGAGAAGAAGATCTTGGAATGTTTTTCGGTAAATCCAAGATGGCCGCCAACGATTCTGACCAATGGGCTTCTTCTTAGGATATGCATTAAACCGAAAGAGCCCCAATCACCATGTGAAGTTTCAGCTTCGACGATGCAGTAATATTGATTTTATAGAATGGACAAAATCTGGCGGAAAGAATAATAATAATAAATATAGCCGCGAGCGGCAATCCTCGGGTTGCAAGCACATATCGCAGACAATGAACCAACAACAGTAGTTTTAGACCTGGAAGCCGATTTGGCAAAACGTTATTTATTCCTTTTAGATCTAACCTTCATAGTTACCACTGACGAACAATCTGTCAATTCGCAAATTTGGGTGATTTACATCTGAGAATAGAGGGAAAACTATTGAAGGTACGTTGAAATTGTTAACATACTGCCGAAAGACCTGCTCTTGGACAATATAGTGCAGCAAGGTGCATGGCTGTACCTCCCATAGTTCTTGAGTTGTAGCCTGTATAAGATGCGTTCCGTTTTTGACAAAATTCAAGATGGCGGCCAAACCACGTGACCTAGGAGCAAAATTTTTGCATATTCGTGATCGCCATATGGCAATGCATATATATAGCCACTTTCCCCGCCAAAATCCGTCATTTGAAAATCCGACAATTTTGATTGGTCAATGGCGGCCATTTTGTTTTACGGAACAAATTTTCAAATGGTCATTTGGAAGACCTCGATTCATCGAACATGTGTGCCAAGTTTCGAGGCAATCGGTCTATTGGTTCCAGAGAAGAAGATCTTAAAAGGTTTTAAGGTAAATCCAAGATGGCCGCCAAAGCATCTGACTAATCAGCTTCATCTTTTGGTATGCATTAGATCTCACATTCCCCAATACCATTGTGAAGTTTCGACATCATCGGTTGAACGACGGCTGAGGAAAGTTCTTGAGTTGTAGCCTGTACAAGATGCATTCCATTTTTGACAAAATTCAAGATGGCGGCCAAACCACGTGACCTAGGAGCAAAATTTTTGCATATTCGTGATCACCATATCGTAATGCATATATATAGCTACCTTTCCCGTTCAAATCCGTTATTTGAAAATCCGACAAATTTGATTGGTCAATGGCGGCCATTTTGTTTTACGGAACAAATTTTCAAATGGTCATTTGGAAGACCTTGATTCATCGAACATGTGTGCCAAGTTTCGAGGCAATCGGTCCATTGGTTCCAGAGAAGAAGATCTTAAAAGGTTTTAGGGTAAATCCAAGATGGCCGCCAAAGCATCTGACCAATCAGCTTCATCTTTTAGTATGCATTAGACCTCACGTTCCCCAATACCATTGTGAAGTTTCGACATCATCGGTTGAACGACGGCTGAGAAAATTTTGCGACAAAATCCGGCGGAAGAAAAATAATAATAAATATAGCCGCGAGCGGCAATGCAGGGGGCCAAGATACAGTGCAGTCTTGGCCTCCTTCAAAAAACACTTTTTCTTGGTCAGCAGCACGTGGGAAACACGTTTCCGGCCTTTGTTTGCGTCCTAGACGGCTCCTTCATCGAAATCGAAATGTTAGTACGTTGAAATAGGTAGAGAAAACTGTCCCTGGAGTCCACACAAAGCCTTGAATGGAGAAAGTTGAGCTTGGAAATTGGTCGCCTGGAGATTGCGCTTCGGATAGTCTGCTTTTCTGAAGTATACTTTCAGCCATATGCTCAGACCTGCTGACATGTCACGTTCTACCACACCTCAGAAACTATTAATACGATCATGCTGTAATTTCACTGTCATCATAGCAGTTACACAAGGAGTATGCATGCTGAAGCTCAGAATAAGCCGACTTGTTCTTTATGTAATATTGAACAACAATGCTTCTCAAATTGTGTGATTTTCGGCATTATTTGAAAATTTGACAGTTTTGATTCCTCTATAGCGGCAAAACTATTGAAGCTAGGTAAAAATGGTTGACATACTTCCGAAAGGGCTGCTGCTGGACAATATAATGCAACAAACTGCAAGGCTGTACCTTTCGTAGTTCCAGAGTTATAGCCGGTCCAATATGTGTTCCGTTTTTGACAAAATTCAAGATGGCGGCCAAATCACGTGACCTAGGAGCAAAATTTTTGCATATTCTGGATCGCCATATCGCAATGCATATATGTAGTCACTTTCCCCATCCAAATCCGATAATTGAAAATCCGATAATTCTGATTGGTCAATGGCGGCCATTTTGTTTTTCCCAGCAAATTTTCGTCAACGATTTTGAATGACCCTCACCCATCGGTCATATGTACCAAGTTTGGAGTTAATCGGTTCAGTGGTTCTAGAGAAGAAGATCTTTGAAAAAATATTTTTTTGAAGGGTAAATCCAAGATGGCCGCCGAAGCTTTTGACCAATCGGCTCCATTAGGGGATATGCATCAGTTCCCATCTGGCCCAATCACCATGTGAAGTTTCAACTGCATCGGTGTATCGGTGTTGACTCTACGAATGGTACAAAATCCGGCGGAAGAAAAAGAATAATAATAATAATACCAATAACAATAGGTGACCAGCCATACGGCTTGGCCCCCTAATAATACCAATAACAATAGGTGACCAGCCATACGGCTTGGCCCCCTAATAATAAATGGATTTAGACCTTCAAAAATACTTTTTCTTGGTCAGCAGCACGTGGGAAACACGTTTCTGGCCTTTGTTTGCGTCCTAGACGGCTCCTTCATCGAAATCGAAATGTTAGTACGTTGAAATAGGTAGAGAAAACTGTCCCTGGAGTCCACACAAAGCCTTGAATGGAGAAAGTTGAGCTTGGAAATTGGTCGCCTGGAGATTGCGCTTCGGATAGTCTGCTTTTCTGAAGTATACTTTCAGCCATATGCTCAGACCTGCTGACATGTCACGTTCTACCATACCTCAGAAACTATTAATACGATCATGCTGTAATTTCACGGTCATCATAGCAGTTACACAAGGAGTATGCATGCTGTAGCTCAGAATAAGCCGACTTGTTCTTTATGTAATATTGAACAACAATGCTTCTCAAATTGTGTGATTTTCGACATTATTTGAAAATTTGACAGTTTTGATTCCTCTATAGCGGCAAAACTATTGAAGCTAGGTAAAAATGGTTGACATACTTCCGAAAGGGCTGCTGCTGGACAATATAATGCAACAAACTGCAAGGCTGTACCTTTCGTAGTTCCAGAGTTACAGCCGGTCCAATATGTGTTCCGTTTTTGACAAAATTCAAGATGGCGGCCAAACCACGTGACCTAGGAGCAAAATTTTCGCATATTCTGGATCGCCATATCGCAATGCATATATGTAGTCACTTTCCCCATCCAAATCCGTTAACTGAAAATCCGATAATTCTGATTGGTCAATGGCGGCCATTTTGTTTTTCCCAGCAAATTTTCGTCAACGATTTTGAATGACCCTCACCCATCGGTCATATGTACCAAGTTTGGAGTTAATCGGTTCAGTGGTTCTAGAGAAGAAGATCTTTGAAAAAATATTTTTTTGAAGGGTAAATCCAAGATGGCCGCCGAAGCTTTTGACCAATCGGCTCCATTAGGGGATATGCATCAGTTTCCATCTGGCCCAGTCACCATGTGAAGTTTCAACTGCATCGGTGTATCGGTGTTGACTCTACGAATGGTACAAAATCCGGCGGAAGAAAAAGAATAATAATAATAATAATACCAATAACAATAGGTGACCAGCCATACGGCTTGGCCCCCTAATAATAAATGGATTTAGACCTTCAAAAACACTTTTTCTTGGTCAGCAGCACGTGGGAAACACGTTTCTGGCCGTTGTTTGCGTCCTAGACGGCTCCTTCATCGAAATCGAAATGTTAGTACGTTGAAATAGGTAGAGAAAACTGTCCCTGGAGTCCACACAAAGCCTTGAATGGAGAAAGTTGAGCTTGGAAATTGGTCGCCTGGAGATTGCGCTTCGGATAGTCTGCTTTTCTGAAGTATACTTTCAGCCATATGCTCAGACCTGCTGACATGTCACGTTCTACCATACCTCAGAAACTATTAATACGATCATGCTGTAATTTCACTGTCATCATAGCAGTTACACAAGGAGTATGCATGCTGAAGCTCAGAATAAGCCGACTTGTTCTTTGTGTAATATTGAACAACAATGCTTCTCAAATTGTGTGATTTTCGGCATTATTTGAAAATTTGACAGTTTTGATTCCTCTATATCGGCAAAACTATTGAAGCTAGGTAAAAATGGTTGACATATTTCCGAAAGGGCTGCTGCTGGACAATATAATGCAACAAACTGCAAGGCTGTACCTTTCGTAGTTCCAGAGTTATAGCCGGTCCAATATGTGTTCCGTTTTTGACAAAATTCAAGATGGCGGCCAAACCACGTGACCTAGGAGCAAAATTTTCGCTCCAAACCACGTGACCTAGGAGCAAAATTTTCGCATATTCTGGATCGCCATATCGCAATGCATATATGTAGTCACTTTCCCCATCCAAATCCGTTAACTGAAAATCCGATAATTCTGATTGGTCAATGGCGGCCATTTTGTTTTTCCCAGCAAATTTTCGTCAACGATTTTGAATGACCCTCACCCATCGGTCATATGTACCAAGTTTGGAGTTAATCGGTTCAGTGGTTCTAGAGAAGAAGATCTTTGAAAAAATATTTTTTGGAAGGGTAAATCCAAGATGGCCGCCGAAGCTTTTGACCAATCGGCTCCATTAGGGGATATGCATCAGTTCCATCTGGCCCAGTCACCAGCGGAAGTTTCAACTGCATCGGTGTATCGGTGTTGACTCTACGAATGGTACAAAATCCGGCGGAAGAAAAAGAATAATAATAATAATAAGGTGCTGAGCACATAGGTGACCAGCCATACGGCTTGGCCCCCTAATAATAAATGGATTTAGACCTTCAAAAACACTTTTTCTTGGTCAGCAGCACGTGGAAAACACGTTTCCGGCCTTTGTTTGCGTCCTAGACGGCTCCTTCATCGAAATCGAAATGTTAGTACGTTGAAATAGGTAGAGAAAACTGTCCCTGGAGTCCACACAAAGCCTTGAATGGAGAAAGTTGAGCTTGGAAATTGGTCGCCTTGAGATTGCGCTTCGGATAGTCTGCTTTTCTGAAGTATACTTTCAGCCATATGCTCAGACCTGC
>JAVTVY010013214.1:0-50956 GCA_036873755.1 Hanleya hanleyi | reverse complement strand
ATACGATTGTATAATTTTACTGACCTTTTCTCACCGACATTATTCTCTGTGCAATTGCAATTACGTGCAATACTTTTTGATGTTGTTGTTGCGGTATACTTCCCATCACTAACCACTGTTGTATGTCTTTATACGAACAGGAGAACTAGCAAAATATGCCAGCTTGAAAATATGGAAGTATGAAAAAAATATCAAAATGGTGATATTTTATCCCAATTGGGATATATACCCCAGTTAGTCCTTTTCCCTGACCTGTTCAACGAGCTGTCATTACGGATATGGTAAGAATCAAGAACATTACTTTTGCTAGATGACAAATGATTCTAGACGATAAGATCAGTCAATTTGAAAATTGCAGGAACGAAAACGAAACTGCCTCCTCTCTCCTTTTCAAACTCTCTCACCGGGACTGCACTATAATTTTGGCAGTGCGGTTCAGCCGATCTTAAAACATGACGTAATTTCGTCAATTTGGTGTATTTCATTGGCTATCAGAGCCGAAGATGAAGTCGGCATATTCCGTGACTACGACTTGTGCCATATTGACCAGTTTACAGACAAAACACGATCTTTCGAAGAAAATCTCACAAGATATCAGCAGAAGTGTTTACCAGGAAACGAAACCGACATATTCTTCAATATCTGCGCCTAGAAACGGCTCGTCGTGGGATTAATTCAGCGAAATTATTCGAAACTAGGTCGAACTACTTCATATCGCGTTCAATAAACGGAGTGACGCGGAAGTTTCAGTCATTCTCTCATTTTGAGCAGGGGTGTTGTAATGAAAACCATATCGCTTGGATAGATGGCACCTCTGAAATTACCCATAAGCCAGTTCACCTAGCATGGCAAGAACTTCCCTGTTTAACATGTGGCTGTCGCCATCGGGACCCCTCGGGCCGGGCCCAGAGCAATTGTGGAAATAATGTTTCTGACCCCAACAACTCACATATTTGGGGTGGGCATAATTTTACCTGTATGATATACATCATAGACAGACAAAACAATATAGCAAATAGAGCAGTGATTACCTATAGTAGATGTAGTCGAACGATTACTGTCTATTCACAGCAATCCACACAGGTTTGTGTGAACTCCTGAAAAACACATCCGATTACACCGACTTTCAATAGGCTTCTGGTACTGGCTGTATTAAACAACTGTATGAAGTTTCATTGTTGTGAGTGAAGGACTTTTTGAGATAATGTGTTTACAAGGATAAAAACAGACAGACATGTATAAGGGGGCATAACTCCTGAAAAACACATCCAATGGCACCGACTTTCAATAGGCTTCTGGTACTGGTTGTATTAAACAACTGTATGAAGTTTCATTGTTGTGAGTGAAGGACTTCTTGAGATAATGTGTTTACAAGGATATGGACCAACAGACATGTATAAAGGGGCATAACTCCTGAAAAACACATCCGATTACACCGACTTTGAATAGGCTTCTGGTACTAGCTGCATTAAACAACTGTATGAAGTTTCATTGTTGTGAGTGAAGGATTTTTTTAGATAATGTGTTTACAAGGATAAAAACAGCCAGACATGTATAAAGAGGCATAACTCCTGAAAAACACATCCAACGGCACCGACTTTCAATAGGCTTCTGGTACTGGCTGTATTAAACAACTGTATGAAGTTTCATTGTTGTAAGTGAAGGACTTCTTGAGGTAATGTGTTTACAATGATATGATGGACAGACGGACGACGGAGGCAACGACAATACCGCTCTGGCAGAATCTGTCCGAGGGGTAAAAATGAATGACTGCTACACCCATAAAAACATATTGGCCTGGACTGTTAAGGGTCTGTGGAGCTGTAGCACCTCTAGCTACTAGCTGGTACCTCATGTTCAAAATAGTTGCATAATGCTATGAATAATCAATATTATAACTTGGAAAGCTCTGTGAATATTCCATTAAAGCTGAGCTCTAATGACATCACAAAATTCCAATTTCATTGATCAATTCCCTGAATATCAGTGTTAGACTTAAACTCCAATATTGATACATGTGCAGTACTCCTGTAGTTTCCTATATCAAAATCTTTCTATAATACCTATTATGATTCATTTGATATTGTTGAGGGCAGGGAGTGGGGGGGGGGGAGGGTAGGCTCAGTGTCCTTGCTTAGACCATTAAACAAGGCACTGCATATTGATGGGGCTGATGCCCCATGGGTGTTTTTCATATCAGACTGGTATTAAAGAGAAGTGCTGATAATTCAGTTCAATTGAAATCTGCCCTGCTGTGATCAATTCAGTACAGATATTAGTCAGTTCAAGTCCTATCAAATCAGATTATTTGATTGAATTTCTGGATAAAAGGCCTGTTAAACATAGATACATAGAATAGCCTATAGGCTCTGGCTAGAACTTTGACCACATCGAGTAGGTCAACAAAAATGTGATCTACTAGGGCTGACTGTAGACAGTAGTTCTCTCATTTCAAAAATGGATACCGGTAGGAACTTGCACCAGGTCGGTTTTTGCCAAGGCCTTGGTTGATGGGAAAAATATTGCGCGGAGGTTCTGGTAGAGCATGATCAAATTCTTAGGTCTAGATATACATGTACTCTTTTGTATACCTCAAAATCAAACCAAATAATTTGCTCTTGGAAATGTACATCTAGGTCAGTCATCTTCAACAATTGTCCGGTCTATTCTAACTTAATTGCATAAGGAACATGAATTCGGATATATTAGACTTAACATATAGAATTTGACCTTTAGAGAATAGGTCTAGGTCAGTGATATTCAAAAGACTTTAGGTCCAGGCATATGTGGTATAAATTTGGACAATGTAGATATAATCCTTTATGAAATAGTGTACTAAATAAAATATGACCTAGATAAAATAGGCCAAGGTCAGTCAATTTCAGTACACCTTTGGACCATCACCAGATGTATACATAGTATTAATTTGGAACGCCTAGCTATATTTCCTTTACGTTATATCTTAAACTGTATATGACTTTGTAAAAATGAATCAAGTTCAGTCAACTGAGATAGGCTTCTAGTCAATCACCAGTTGCTTAAATGTAATATATGGATAACCCAGCTTTAATCCTTCAAAAAATATAGCAAATACTAGAATTTGACCTTGATAAAATCGATCAAGGTAAGTCATCTTCAGCAGCGGCTCTGGACCATCGCCAGATGTATACATAGTATTAATTTTGGTTTAAATATAGTTTATTCATCTTGATGAAAGGGGAGCGCATTAAGACAGCTTATTATTGCGTCTCCCCAGTACAAAAGTATTTTTTACATCAACCAAATAACAAGTATTGATATATAACAAATAAGAAATAGGGAAGGCTAAGCATTAAGCACCAAATCGATGACCAAATTATTGATAAATTTCAGCTATTGTATTGAAAGGGAGGCTCGGGGTGTCACAATACCAGGACTGCTGGACAAGAACTAAGACCAGAAAGACCCTGTCTGGACGCCGAAAATACAAAGGGATAAATGGAGGCTGATTGTATTTGGAGTCAAAAGCGCTTGGTTTTTGTAATGTAATCTCCCAGAAATGTCTGAATGCGTACGTTTGTAATCTCATCTTTGTCAAGATCGCCAAATAATAGAATTTTTGAGGTCGGAATACCCGGCATATCGTAAATAGTTGCTAGATTAACTTGTAGTAGGATACGTTGAGTGTGGAATATAGAACAATTAAAGAAATAGTGATCCACATTCTCGTCTGTATGTCCACAATTACATCGAGACGTGTCAGAAAGGAAATTGTCGAACAAATGTCTTTTAAGATTGCTGCATCCGTTGCGAAGACGACACAATAAATTAAATATTCTCTTTTCGAGGACAAACGTAATGCCAGAAAGGTGGGTTAGGTTTCCGAGACATAGTGAGTAATTTGCGTTTGAAAGCTGCAAGAGAAGACAAGCTTTGAACAGTAGCTGGGAGGGCGTTCCAGTCGCGAACAGTGTTTGGAAAGAAGGAACCCCTAAATAGCTCGGTACGGCACATGTAAGGAGTATAATAAGTAATAATTAGCGTTACGAACGTTGTACGGATTACGAGTATGTGTTGTGGAAGGGAGGTGGTCATGCAAAGAGCTGGGTGCCAATCCATTCACGATACGATAGAACATAATAAGTCTATGAACTTGACGTCGCCTCGACAATGTTTCAAACCCTGATTCTGCGTATAAGGATTCTAGACTGGCACTGGAAGTAACGCCGGTAAAATAACGTTCATAAAGTTAGACCGCGGTTCGCAGTTCGCAGTTCATTATTCGAGGAGACCAGCAATTATTTCCTCAGATATGGAAATCTGTATTTTTTTAATTATGAGTACCGGTACTTTGAACTCCAAACTCTGTAAAGCAAGAGCGAATGTCGTGCTCTATATCTTTGCATATTCATATCCCAAATCTGACGCCAGGGGGCGCTGCTAGGGGCGCTGTTATGAGTCGCTGAATGACTGGTCCCGAATAACGAACTGCGAACCGCGGTCTAACTTTACGAACGTGGTAAAATATAGTTCTTAATGCATCCTTTTGAATGTTTTCTAATCTATATATTAAATTTTGGCTAAGATTGTCCCATACGACATCACAATATTCTAGACTCGGTCGTATGAAGCTTTTAAACATTATTTCTAAACATTTTCTATTCAGGATATATTTCAGTCCTTTGAATACAGATAATTTTTTCTGTGCTGTATTTATTATACTTTATACATGAGTGTGCCAACTACACTTGGTGTTGAATGTAACTCCTAGATGTTTGTGACTTGCGGACGGTCGGAGAAGCGAATTGTCAAAGGAGATGGGGAAAGTAGATGGAGAATGCCGTAGTGAGACCAGAAGAGAAACTGTTTTAGCAGTGTTAAAATCAACTAGCCATGTTCTAGCGCACTGTGAGATAATGTCCGTGTCGTGGTCAATCGATGTTACATGTATCTGGGATTGCAGGCTCTCAGAAATTACATAGAGGCACGTGTCGTCGGCAAACAGCCGGATGGTGTTCAGTATATTACCAGGTAAGTCATTAATGAATAGTAGAAACAACAGGGGACCCAGAACGGAGCCTTGAGGAACACCTGCGTGAAGGCGTAGTATAGTTGATTCCCTGCCTAATGTATTACGACGCGCTGACAGCGATTAAGTAAATAGCTTTCAAACCATTTTAGTAAGCTTCCAGAAACTCCAAACTGCTGCAATTTCAATAGTAGGCCACGGTGCCAGACCCTATCGAAGGCCTTTGAGATATCGAAGAATAAAAAGAGAACCTCTTTTTCTTCATCAAGTGCCTTGGCAATATCGAAGTAGATGTCGAGTAGCTGGGTAAGTTGAGTGGGATGGAAGAAAACCAGATTGGTGAGGTGTTATGTCGTGCCTAAGGAAATTGAAAATATACTTAAAGACGACCCTCTCCAGGACTTTACTCAAACAGCTCAGCAATGATATTGGTCGGTAGTTAGAAGATAGATGATGGTCACCCTTGTTAAACAAAGGTGTTACATTGGCTATTTTCCAATCAGTTGGAAATTTGGATGTTTGAAGTGAATGATTAAAAAGTCGACAAAGGATTGGAGCGAGTAAACTCTTTGCCTCAAAAAGACATTTTGGACTAATTTTGTCAGGCCCCATTGCCTTTGTGATGTCCAAATTGGCAAGGATATCGAAGACGTCGGTATTAGTAACAGTGAAGCCATCTAGTTTGTTTTCTGTATGCAAAGACAGAGGGGGTAATTGTGCATTTGAATCGTCAATATTAGTTATGTTCGTGAAATACGTGTTCAGGATCGCAGCCTTCTCGTTACCGTCATAGGCGAAGGAGCCGTCGGTTCTCTTTAGAGGCGGAATATCATTAAAATTAGAGTTGCTGTCTTTGAGGAAAGATTTACTTAGTTTCCACCAGTATTTTGAACCAACTCGACCAGTCTCGATCCTTTCAGCTGTTTTGTCTTTGAATTCATTTTTTGCAGAATGGACAAGCAGATTTACATAATTCCTCTGACGTTTAAAACGCACAATATCGTCTATTAAATGACTTTTCCTGGATTTCTTGAACAATTTATCGCGGACTCTCATCTCATGCTTAACTTTGCTAGTAATCCAGGGTTTGTCGTTTGGGTGTATGGTTACATATTTGTTGGGAATGGCTATTGTAGCTGCACTGATAAGATTTGAAGTAATGCATTGGCACCATATATCCACGTCGTTATCATCCGTTAAGTTATCCCAGTTAGCATTGTTCAAAAATGTCCGAAATTCGTCCCAATTAGCATTATCGTAGTTCCAGATTTTACGTTTGAACGAAATTCGTTTAGGGATCCTTGATTTTAGAATAACAAAGACTGGAGTATGGTCGCTACAAAATGGAACCAGAACTCCACTGTCAACGACAAGATTCAGCATATTGCATATAATTGGATCAAGAAGAGAATTAGAGACTGGTCGAGTTGCCTCATTTATCAACTGGTTAAGGCCAATAGAGTTAATCATATCGCGAAGGTGATATTTCGAGTGATTGAAAAGATCATCGTTCAGGTCACCTAGGACTATAATGTTTTTTCCAGGGTTTGAGTCGCGGACATATTCAATGTTGTCTGATAACAGTTGCCATTTATCGGCCGGTGTATTTGGAGGGCGATAGATAGTGCATATTAATGCCCGCGGATTGTCATGTAGTTCGAACCAGATCATCTCTAACTCAGTTGTTTCGTACTCGTATCTTCTTGAAGCAACAATGCTTTGAGAGAGGTATACACAAACGCCTCCCCAAGCCTGTTTCCTATCATTACGATACGGTTCTTGGAAACCGGGGAGTAATATTTTGCTAGAAGAGATGGAAGAGGTTAGGTGACTCTCTGTAATGGCAATAATATCGTATTTGCTAAGGTTTGCTTCCACCAAGTGGATTTTATCAGCAAGACCGCAAACATTATTGTGGACAACAGAAAGGTGGGTGGTGCAATCTGGACCAGGATTTGTTTTGATGTCGCCGGAAAGTATCAATAGAGTGGTAATGAAGAAGAAATTAGTAACATTCGCATTCATAATGTTATGGAACAAAGTCACAAGGTACTTAAGAATATTTAGTAAAGAAGACATTTTCCAAAACCTGAATAATTTAAAATGAAACGATGACGATCTAGTGTAACAGCGTCCAAACAGGCCGATTGCCGCACGGTAACTATCAAGGTCATTACACGTCATCTCGAACGAGCCAAGCAAATTGTCGTGCGGCTGGACCAAGACAGCAGTCAAGCAAAGTTAACACCCGGAGCCTTCGTACATGTGTATGACACATATTGGATTTGGTTGAGTAACTTAAATTATGAGTAGCATGTTAGTATTAATTTTAAAAGCCTAGCTATATTTCTTCATGTTATATCATAATAAACTGTATATGACCTTGAAAAAATAGGTCAAGGTCAATCCACTGGGATAGGCTTCAAGCCAATCACCAGTTACATACGTAATATGAATTTGGAGACCCTTATCCTGAACAAAAAAAGAAAACACTAGAATTTGATCTTGACAAAATAAGGGCACTTCACCAGATGCGTATGAATTTACAACGTCTGATTATAATCCTTCTTGAGATATCGTATCCACAAGAAAGATGGACAGACAGACAGACAGATCCTGCCGCCACTGACAATACCCTTGAGGTAAAAAAATAAATCTGGATTACTCGTATCTGTCCACAGTTATTATCATGCCAGAGGTCACCAAACGGCATTAACATATGAAATGTTCACGCTTCACTTCACCGATTGTGGATTTGTTTGTACATTCATGTACAATGAAGCAGTCACTCAAATAACTTTGAAGAGAATGGAAAATACATAAATTTATTTGATTTTCTAGTAAATAATATATAAATAATGGAATGTTAAAAAGCTATAAAAGATACTCTGGTTGATACACTGGTCCACACAAGCATGACAAGCATGACAAGTGGACTGATGACATATTCAAGTCTAGAAAATCTACATTGAAACCAGCTAATTAATTGTCCACAGTTAAGCTGGTTGGATGTACAACTGAATAATTCACTGAGTAACTATGCATATCGTCACATGTGGCTCTTACTCTAGAAGTCCATCTTAAAAGTAAATGAACTGTCCAACTTTATCACAGGAATGAAGTAAAATATTCTCTTGGGTTGATGATAATACTGCATGTCTTTGTGGAAACCGTATATTGCCTGAGAGGATCACTGCATAAAGTGAAGCTGGCTTGGCCTTTCCACAAGTCACATTTTCAACAGCTTTCAGTATGAAAATTTGTCATTTGAGTGTCATTTACTTTCACAGATGGATATTAAAGTTCTTCAATGATACATGCACTGTTGATAAATGGGACCAAATGAACAAAGCTGCCATGTCCTGGACTGATGTATATTCTGGGATCCTTCACCAGCCAGGTCAGTCAGAATCATAGTGCCATAGTACATGAATGTACACCCGTACACTAAGGATCTCTGAATCTTTGGGTAAGCCGCTCACATTTCAAAAAGCCTTTCTCACAGCATCTAAAGCCTTTTGGCATAGCTCATCCAAGTCTCCATCACCTCCTGAAATATTATGAATTTTAAATTGTAAAGATGACTCAATAGGAAATACTGGTAATCCCTCTAATAAATAAATCCCCCTATCAATTAACCCTCAATACTGGTAATCCCTCTAATAAATAAATCCCCCTATCAATTAACCCTCAATACTGGTAATCCCTCTAATAAATAAATCTCCCTATCAATTAACCCTCAATACTGGTAATCCCTCTAATAAATAAATCCCCCTATCAATTAACCCTCAATACTGGTAATCCCTCTAATAAATAAATCCCCCTATCAATTAACCCTCAATACTGGTAATCCCTCTAATAAATAAATCCCCCTCAATTAACCCTCAATGGTAATCCCTCTAATAAATAAATCCCCCTATCAATTAACCCTCAATACTGGTAATCCCTCTAATAAATAAATCCCCCTATCAATTAACCCTCAATACTGGTAATCCCTCTAATAAATAAATCCCCCTATCAATTAACCCTCAATACTGGTAATCCCTCTAATAAATAAATCCCCCTATCAATTAACCCTCAATACTGGTAATCCCTCTAATAAATAAATCCCCCTATCAATTAACCCTCAATACTGGTAATCCCTCTAATAAATAAATCCCCCTATCAATTAACCCTCAATACTGGTAATCCCTCTAATAAATAAATCCCCCTATCAATTATCCCTCAATACTGGTAATCCCTCTAATAAATAAATCCCCCTATCAATTAACCCTCAATACTGGTAATCCCTCTAATAAATAAATCCTCCTATCAATTAACCCTCAATACTGGTAATCCCTCTAAAAAATAAATCCCCCTGTCAATTAACCCTCAATACTGGTAATCCCTCTAATAAATAAATCCCCCTATCAATTAACCCTCAATATTGGTAATCCCTCTAATAAATAAATCCCCCTATCAATTAACCCTCAATACTGGTAATCCCTCTAATAAATAAATCCCCCTATCAATTAACCCTCAATACCGGTAATCCCTCTAATAAATAAATCCCCCTATCAATTAACCCTCTAATAAATAAATCCCCCTATCAATTAACCCTCTAATAAATAAATCTCCCTATCAATTAACCCTCTAATAAATAAATCCCCCTATCAATTAACCCTCTAATAAATAAATCCCCATATCAATTAACCCTCTAATAAATAAATCCCCCTATCAATTAACCCTCTAATAAATAAACCCCCCTATCAATTAACCCTCTAATAAATAAATCCCCCTATCAATTAACCCTCTAATAAATAAATCCCCCTATCAATTAACCCTCTAATAAATAAATCCCCCTATCAATTAACCCTCAATTTTGTGGAGAAAATTTGATCACCCTTGAAAATCATTGAAATAATGAAGACGTAATATACATGATTTTGTACCACTTCGTCAACTACTTGAATAAATTTTATCCAACTTTCTATGTACAGCTGTACATGTACATTTTTGCTCAACGAATAAAACCTATCATATGCCATAATTTGGACAAAAATTAACATATAAATAGCACATCCTCTAATTATAAGAAACATGTGTACCAAGTTTCGTAATCTGCCATTGACAGCTGACAACTGCAGCAAACTTTCTATGTGCAGGTGTACATGTACACTTTTACTAAACAAATAAAACCTGTAATTTGGACAAAAATTAACATTTCATCTCATAAATAGCACAGGTACATCCTCCAATCATAAGAAACATGTGTACCAGGTTTTGTAGTCATCCATTGACAGCTGACAACTGCAGCAAACTTTCTATGTACAGATGCACATGTACACTTTTGCTAAGCAAATAAAACCTATCATTTTCCATAATTTGGGCAAAAATTTATATTTCATCTCATAAGTCATAGCAGAGATACATCCTCTAATCATAAGTAAGATGTGTACCAAATATCATAATCATCCAATGACACAAGTGCAGCAAACGTTTTATGTACAGTAGGCGTACACGTGCACTTTTGCTAACAAAAAACCTTGTCATTTTGAGATGGTGGAGTCCCGAGGGTGTAACCATGGTAACTGGAAATATCGCATTTCTGTTGTCTTACAAATTTTCCTTTGTGAAAGTGTCCGAAAGTTCCATATAAAATTATTATTTGCTGATTCAGTTGACAGTTGTTTTTTTTCAGAAGAAAATTGCAGAAACTTAAAATTCTGAAAAGGGAAGCTTGGTCAGTTCAATCAATTAAGTTTCACTTTAAAACAGATTCCGTTCAAGGAAAACAATGTATGAGGGCCACAATAGAACCAGGCTTATAACAATGAACCACCAAAGCAGCGCTTAATTACCATAATCCAGCTCTGTCATATCACAACTGAAGATCTTCTCTCCATTTACCCATAATTCCACAACATTTCTGTCTGCAATCTCGACCGTCTCCACAGCATGTCCATCACTTTTCAAAACCGCTGAAGAATAAGGCCAAACAAAATAATTTACTGTTACTGCATGTTACAATTAGGAAACAAACAGATAGATAGGCATTTTATTTTTATTTCCAGTATCGAATGGATTTCTACAGAACATGTAACTCAAAAGTGAACTTCTTACAAAAAAGGAAGTTTGATTGGTCTCTTCGTATATAATTACATGCATACATATAGCTACATGTGGGAGGATATGTGTGTGTGACTTCCAAGATGGAACTCTATTGATGCATTAACCAGTGAACCAGCTGTTCTTAACTAGCCAAATCAAGTTTTCAAAAGAAATGAATTGCCTGTGGAGAAATCTGGAAGAACATTGACCAATCACAAAGTTTGTGAATAAAAGGTTCATGAAAATGTTCCAATATCGTGGTGATGCAACAATAAACATGTATGTCCCCTAGTGGTTTGGGATTTCTACACACATTCATTGGATTTGAAGTTGCCCAGCAGGATATATACCCAATGGAAACAGACATATGTACATGTAGGTCAAAATCTATCCTGTTTTATATATAATAGAAAAATTCAGAAAAGACTATAATTTAGAATATTCTGTGATCATGGTCATGACTTGGATACCAAACCATGCAGTTCAAATGGTCTCAAAATATTAGTCGTTGCATGGCCAAAAACTCAAATTTTATTACATGGGTGATGAAAATGAAATATATGGATTCTTGAAACACATGTAGGCCTACATGTAGTCTCTGTCCACGAGAAGGAGTTTGCGAGAATCCAGATATTAATTAATGGGTGCTATCGGATTGAATCCCATTTTGTAATTTTTAATTACTTGTACTAGCAACCTGTTAATGCCTACTGGAAATCTGCATATTTGGAATGAAGTGGAACAAGAAAATGCAACTGAACCTTAAATTTACACATTTAACCATAAAGTGTATGCATGAGTCCAACAGAAGAGTAATAACTCACTTGTAAGTCCATCCAATCTGGTTGTACGATGGAGAACCAAACCACAAGCCTCATATGGGCCATAGTGTATAAAGACCTTAGCACACGCTGGCATGCTGGAAAGAACTGTAACTTGAAGAAAATGGAAGAAATCCAATTACCAAATTTACTCAAATCAACAATAATTTAGCCTTGAGATAATTATCATAAAACATGTGTTGACTGTCTGCTGCAGGACTGTAAGGGGTAAAAATCTTCACTGTTTCTTCATGGTGATATTCTGACTAGTAGTGAAGTCTGTGAGTAAAATTATCTGTGTTCATTCATTTAACACATCCCTTTACCAGGTTTAACAACCTTCAGCCCATCAAGTACAATTAGTACCTCCATAAAACTTCCATAAACAGAAGAAATGATAAGGTTCCTAGATACACGTTACACAAACTTATACTAGGGACAACAACGTATTGCTGCCAACTTCTAAATGCCGATCAAAGAAATGTATATTACTTAGCAGATTAACCTTGCACCCCAGATTTTCCACTCAATTATGTGTGATTTTCTTGGAAAGCCAAGACATTAAGGTTGATTAAGGAGCCTTAATGTCACACTCGTTTCTGAAGGGAGCATTACATGTACCGTATGCAAATTGACAGTATATAACCTTAACAATTTTCAGGTACTCTGCTGATAGAATGTCCTGGCACCATTTTTGGCCAAATCTAATTTTCAGAGGGAAAGCTTGCCATTTTTGCAGTAGAGGATGATGTTATCTTCCTTCTGGTCAACTTTTTATGGCATTTTCTTCCACAAACATTTTGTGGTCAAATGGTCACTTCAACTTTTAACTACTCAGATTTATTACTTTATGCAACTGATAACTTTTCAAGTTGATGATTATGATGATGTCTTGAATTTGAATTGGCCTATTGTACGATAAAATAATGTCACACAGCTGGTAGAATAGTAGCATTACAAGACGCCAAGCGATTCAGCTTGGCATACACGAGTGTGAAATTTTTTTAGAACAACGCCTGAAAAATATACTTCTATCAAACCTCATCCACTTACCTTATGATATCATGCGTTCATTTATGACTATCAAGTTCACTACTGGTGATGTAGTTGGTCGTCACGGTAACTCCTCATTGAAGGTTCAATTGATGGAAGCAAAATAACTTGGGCTCAAAATCTGAGAACTGCTGATGTTTGCTGATCTAGCTACCAGGGTTCTATGTAATTTTGATCGTGGATGATAGAACTTGATCCGGGATCCATCCTCGTTCCAGTCGTGTTTTTGATGGACAACCTGATAAACATAGCATCCACAACAAGGTAGGAATTCTCAGATTTATAGCCCAAGTTATTTTGCTTCTGTTCCTGTTTAGCTTGTAGAGTCTTGGCAAGGAATGAATAGGTATTATGAATTGTTCAGTTTTGAACATACGTACCGGTACGTGATAAGTTATATTTTAAACTTTTTGTTTACATGTTTTCACCCGTGGATTCTCTAAAAAAGACAAAGATAAGCTGGGAGGCAAGAAGTTGAGCGCTAAGTGGATTTACTGGGCTGGTGATTGCTGGTTTTATGCTGGGGTTGACTTTGCCTCTCAAGTCAACCACAATTCAACGGGACGGCATATTCGACTGAAATTTTTTGAATTCGACTGAAAAAACGGAAACTCGGTAGGTTATTTGTTGATAGCTCGCTTAATACTTCTTCGATTCTGACAATGTGAAGTTTCCGGAGTAGCTGAAGAGATTCTCTTTTCAAAAATATATAGTTTGATGACATAATTTTTTTTATTTTTGAGATAGATATCAACTGAAAAAATCGTGTCGACTTCGCTGAAATTTTTTCTGGACCGACCGACATGCGGTTTTTCTTGTCCGGAAAATTATTGCGTGAACTGACTGAAATACTTTTAGGTTTCCGGAATGCTCTACTTTTATACGAATAAAATGATATAAAATATATGCATGTACCTTCTACCGTTTTCCGTAAAAGGGTTCGCTGAAAAAAACCGATTGAAAATCACAACATTTTCAGCTGAATCTGCCGTAAAACGGATTAGTGAACCGAGTTAAAAACTCGGATTTGGAGACGGACTTCAGAAGATTCCGAAAATCCGGAATAAGGATCGCGGGTAAGTTTATTGGAAGATTGGTTATATGTGCCCATCGCGGTGCGATGGAGTGCCCAAGTACATCCATCCATCCATCCATCCATCGGTAGGTCATAAGTGTCAAATTAAATTTTAAAAGCATAGTTTGCACAAAAAATATCCTATTTTTCAAATAATTGAATGTTTGTCATATAATAACATAATGTGAATGAAAATAGTGAAAATATTGAATTGATCATTAATTTTAAATACATATATTTTTATCAATCGAAATGAAAACTGACCAGGAATATACATATGTTGTTCTCAGTAATTTTTGTTCTTGGAGTTTTTATTAATATAAATTTACTAATTGATAATACATTTAATTTATAAAATGAAGTAAAAACAATTTTGACAAGTAAAAAAAATGATTTTGGAACACTGTTCACACACTAATTGGTCCTTTGTTCCTATCATGTCTTCAAAACAATCAGGCTTACCACACGAACAAAAACAACTAATAACTTTGTTCACTGACCTAATTCTAACTGTCTTTCCACTCTCGTTTATCCGTGGGAATGGTGACATTTTTCCATCTTCTAAATACTGAAGTAAATGTTTTCTTAGAGTATGTGGATTGAAAGTCAAAGTTGTCTTACCAAGGTAACTGTAAAAACAGAACTCAACTAAAGTTAGCTATAGCAAACAATCCACAATCCGACCCATTGTCTTGTTGCTGAACACTTGGAATTGTAACAGTAATTTTTTCGTCACTCTTCCCATGAGCTGCAGAAAGTTGAATCTCAAGGGAAGTTGTCAACGGATTCCCTGATTTCAAACTGTCTAATAAATATACCTGATTGTCCTTATCTTTCAGACAGGCTACCCAATGATCCCTACCAGTGTGATGAATCTGACCAGCCGGCCCATCTACATAAGAGAACGGAGAACTATTAACCCATCGACCTTCATCCTTTTGAAACATCGGAGCCTTACCAGTTTCCTCTAAACCCTGAACAAACGGGAACTGCTTTTTCAAAAGTGACTGAACATCGGACATAATATCGGAACATAACCATTCATTGTTTTCAATGATTTCCTTATGTCTCACTTTCAAACCCCTAACCCAAACCTGATCGCCAACAAATTCCTCTTCCTCATCTGAAATAATATTCACGTCAAAAACGTTTGCCTCAGAAGCTAAACCCTTAACATCTGCACTAGAATCAACCATTACCTCAGAAACTATGTCCTTTTCAACTTTGACCTTTTTAGCCATACTGCCTACATGTATGTCTGCCGAAATAACTGAATCCGGAGCCGGAGTCACTTCCACCTCATAATCCTGGGGACTTCCGACCCGATTTCTTATCGACACGTTTCCTACTATTACTAGTAATTGCCCTTAAGCTAACAGTTCTAGTCTGAAATTCTATACAAGGATCACCTATCAACATTCTAGCAGCTAAAATATGGTAACAGTTACTTTCAGAAGGACATTGACAAGACTGTTTGGGAAAAACTGTGACCGCGTACTTCTTACCATCATTACCTTCTACTATGAATCCGTAAGATATTGATCAAAGTACTTGGTCTGGGAATGACCGGCGATGAGAGTTTTGACAACCATGATGACTGAAGAATTATTGAAATTCAAATGTCTGAAGAAAATGCAGCTATGATGACTGATGAATTACTGAAATTCAAATGTCTGAAGAAATTGTAATTGTAGTTTGTAGTTTAAGGGCCGCTTCCCATTCGGATTTCGCGGCCCATCAACTCAATGTTTTATTCGAATTTCGCGGTACATTACTTTGTTAATTTAAGATCTTTTGCAGCGCTAGATATTGAAGAAATTTGATTGAAATTGTAGTTTAAGGGCCGCTTCCCATTCGGATTTCGCGGCCCATCAACTCAATGTTTTATTCGAATTTCGCGGTACATTACTTTGTTTATTGAATATCTTTTCCAGCGCTAAATATATAAATAAATAAATAAATAAATAAATAAGTAAATAAATAAATAAATGAATAAATAACAATGATAGATTAGCAGGAGATGTAAATACTCTCGGCAAGTGTTGTAACGGATTAGCGGTTGGGGATTAATTGCATGGGATTAAAACTTAACTGTTCACCAGTCTGGGCTGTGAGATGTCAAAAAATCAGTAAGTGAACAAAACTCACAATGATAAAATTCATTTTAGTTCATATAAATTATAATAATTACTGAAAACAAAATATGTATATTCCTGGTCATTTTTCAGGTACATGCATCAAAATATACGTATTTAAAATTAATGATCAATTAAAAAATATATTTATACCGTAGAAAAATACTATTTCCATTCACATTACGTTATTATATGACAAACATTCAATTATTTGAAAAATAGGATATTTTTTGTGCAAACTATGCTTTTAAAATTTAATTCGACACTTATGACCTACTGACATAACCAATCTTCCAATAAACTTACCCGCGATCCTTATTCCGGATTTTCGGAATCTTCTGAAGTCCGTCTCCAAATCCGAGTTTTTAACTCGGTTCACTAATCCGTTTTACGGCAGATTCAGCTGAAAATGTTGTGATTTTCAATCGTTTTTTTTCAGCGAACTCTTTTACGGAAAACGGTAGAAGGTACATGCATATATTTTATATCATTTTATTCGTATAAAAGTAGAGCATTCCGGAAACCTAAAAGTATTTCAGTCAGTTCACGCAATAAATTTGCGGACAAGAAAAACCGCATGTCGGTCGGTCCAGAAAAAATTTCAGCGAAGTCGACACGATTTTTTCAGTTGATATCTATCTCAAAAATAAAAAAAAAATTGTCATCAAACTATATATTTTTGAAAAGAGAATCTCTTCAGCTACTCCGGAAACTTTACATTGTCAGAATCGAATTGTCAGTATTAAGCGAGCTATCAACAAATAACCTACCGAGTTTCCGTTTTTTCAGTCGAATTCAAATAATTTCAGTCGATTATCTGATCCCTATTCAACAATCAAATTGAAACTGAAAGTCTGACGCCAGTGACTGAGATCAAAGAAATATATCCATAAATCCAACTGACAAGACAGTGCTTTAGACGACAACGCTTAAATTACCACTGCAAACAACAACAAATTACCTGTTGATCCTGAACGAGGTTATGAGACTTATGTACATCAGTGATTATAAACTAAAACGGCCTTGTCAAGTTTGACGTTTCCATGGAAGACCGGAAGTTCACTTTTCCGCAGTATTCGAGTTACTCCAATGCTATTCGTCAATTATTTACACTCTAACTTTAAACTGTAATCATCAAAATTGTATTTCGTATTATTCTGTTGTCTGTAAACGGCTTTCGGTAAAAATATCGAAAATGATTTTCAACGAATGGATGGTTTTGACAGTCTGAATGAGGTGACAAAGATGGCTTCCAGGGTTGCAAATCTTCGTCTGCTGCGGAGAAGTGTTTTTGCAGATAAGGCTCGTCTTTGGTGAGAGCTAAACTCTCTGTTCTGTGTCATTTAGACTGTTTGCAATGCTTGAAACGTTAGCTTCGTTCTCAACTCGGGACACAACTAAAACTGAGGCGCCTTTGTCAAAATCATTTTGGCGTTGTTATGGAGGGTCCAATTTTCAACAGAATGATTCCGACTCCATATTTCAGATGGATATTGTGTTTGAGGAGGAGTTAAATGATTGTGCACGGTAAAACTCACGGCCCAAGGTAGCCACATATATGCAACTCAGTGTATGTAGCCATGACTGAGTTGTACATCCTTACTACCTTACTATTTAGTTCAACAAGCTGAACCCTGCTGACATTTAATTTTGTGATATTGACAATGCAGGGTTCAGCCGTTGAACCGAAATTTCCTATCGCAAAATTTTCGGCCTCCCGACCTAGGTAACAGCGGGTGGATTTGGGCTCACAAAAATCGATAATACCTACCGCTTTGCACTCGCTTGGATAGAATACATATTTGCCTACATCCCTGGCCATTTATTTTCTCTGTCCAGCTTCTTTAATTTCCATAAACGGCAAAAGAAAAAAAAATCATCGTTGCTGATCTTCCAAAAACGAAATCCGCCACCATTTTGAAAATATCACTATGGTGACACGAGACTGATCGTACCTCGATTGTAATTTCCGGACTGCCGACGGGAAGGTCGGAAACGGCTCATTCATAAGGCTGTCAAATTATCTGCTTTTAAATGTAAAATTGTAACTATAGGTATCCAGCATAATAGAAGGCACATACTGGAAAAGGTGATTCACTGGATTTTTCATCTCCCTAAGCGACTGGATCGACTGAGCGGATTCAGTTTTTCCGACTCGTGTAATCCTGAATTTAGAATAACATCACGCGAGATAATCAGGGTCACGTGATAGGTGTTCTAAAATGGTGGCGGATTTCGTTTTTGGAAGATCAGCCGCGATGATTTTTTTTTCTTTTGCCGTTTATGGAAATTAAATATGCTGGACGGAGAAAATAAATGGCGAGGGAAGTAGGCAAATATGTATTCTATCCAAGCGAGTGCAAAGCGCTAGGTATTATAGATTTTTGTGAGCCCAAATCCACCCGCTGTTACCTAGGTCGGGAGGCCGAAAATTTTGCGATAGGAAATTTCGGTTCAACGGCTGAACCCAGCATTGTCAATATCACAAAATTAAATGTCAGCAGGGTTCAGCTTGTTGAACTACCTTACTATTGTGTGTCCCAACTAATCTATTGAGAACGTTTTGTTTGATTTTTTGAGAAATATATATTGTTGTGTTCTGAAACTTATGTCACTGGTAAAATGCAATTATTATAGTATTCATTCAAAATATTAGCAAACAACATTCTGTAGAACTATCTGTTTGAAACATTTTCTGTTTTGGGTGTCATTTTCTGGGTTAAATATTGACGTCAGCCATTGTTGATTTGGACCAGTTCAATACTCATAGGTTTGATAGGCATTCTATTCCATTCATGGAATTTTTACAATTCCACAATGTCGCAAATCAACAATAATGCCATGATGTCACAATAAGACGTTACAAAGACAATTTATCAATACTGACCACAGTAGCAACGTCATAGCGTTGACTCTGACGTCACAATAGAAAATGACAACCTCCCACTCCTTTGCACATATGGGACAGTCCCTCTCAGCCTTGGCGACGTCAAAATTTAACCCAGAAATGACCACCCAAAACAGAAAATGTTTCAAACAGATAGTTCTACTGAGTGCTGTTCGGTAATATTTTGACTGAATACTATAATATTTGCATTGTACTAGTGACATAAGTTTCAGAACACAACAATATGTATTTTTCCAAAAATCGGACAAAACGTTTTCAATAGATTAGTGGGGACACACAATAGGACAGACATCGGTATCGTCCTTTTCTTCGTGGCCAAACATGACAAAATGTACAATTGACTATGGGATTTAACGGGTTGTAAACATGTCAAATATACTTCTCTCCCCCGACACAAAGTAGCTGGCTCATTCCTGCAGCGCAAGTACACGTAAATAGCACCAAATCATGTCACTATCTTCCTATCACGTTCAAATGTTGAAAATGGCTTAAGTGCAAGAAACGCTCCAATGCGCATGCTCCGCATTAAGACGGAACACTTTACGATATGTCGTAAAAAAGAAGACGTCATCAGCTAGTGGGCGGGGCCTAACGCACGTGGTCAAGCCCCATCTCGTTTACCCCAGCAGCTGATGACGCCTTCTTATTTACGACATATCGTAAAGTGTTCCGTCTTAATGCGGAGCATGCGCATTGGAGTGTTTCTTGCACTTAAGCCATTTTCAACATTTGAACGTGATAGAAAAGAGTGATTTGGTGCTATTTACGTGTACTTGCGCTGCAGGAATGAGCCAGCTACTTTGTGTTGGGGGAGAGAAGTATATTTGACATGTTTACAACCCGTTAAATGCCATAGTCAATTGTACATTTTGTCATGTTTGGCCACGAAGAAAAGGACAATACCGATGTCTGTCCTAGTAAGGATGTGCAACTCAGTCGTGGCTACATACACTGAGACTGAGTTGCATATATGTGGCTAGGCCCAAGGCAACCTTGCTGCCCCACAACAAACTTCCATGCATGTCATTGGGCACTGCCTTCTCTGATGAGAAGGCCTGTCAATGTTATGCATTGCATCATGGGTTGTTTTGAAGTAGCGAAGTTTACTTGGGCCAAACTCACCCCCCACCACCTTCCACAGAAAATATTTAGCAGACTTTGTTATTGGTTTTATTGTGAACAGTGCATCTCATCGACATATGGGGTGAACTGAAATAGATCAGCGTGGTCGGGAAATTGCCGAATTCTAAAACGTTGTCGAATTCGGGAACACAAGATCCCCTCATTTACGGCACGGCGTATGGCGTTGGGCACACCGGTTCTCATTAGATCACCAAAGTTACTCAACGTTCAGCTCAGTTAATACTCGGACGGGTGACTGGGTGCTGTACTGGCTGGGCTGATCAGTGTCCAGGGTAATAGGAACTCTGGGCGATAATAGTTGCCACGCTAAGGACTAGTCAGTGGTGACATCTGGGAAATTTAATAGTACCTACTGTCAATTAGAGACCACTATATCAATTCTCTCACGGTAGCACATCGCACACTCCTGGTCAGAAAAAGAGGTCTATATGTACAGTCAGGAGGTGTCATTGCACTGTGAATAAGTTACTTGCACAGTCTACACAGCATGGGACCTCGATTGCTACTGACCTTGCCTCGATGAGGTAGAAGTTAAAAGCGCTAAAACTTGTGAAGGATGTGATGGATCAATTTAAATTTGGGCTGACAATGAAGGAAAGTTATTCATTAATAAATACATGTTGTAGAATGGCTGAATATTTAAAAAAATACTATTTACTGAGAGGAGGTCGCATGACCCTGTAGTCGCTCCCATTTTGCGTTTTTTGTACGGGAGGGAACTCGGGCCTTAACCAGACAATCTCGTAGAAATTAGCCATCGTCTGGCATGAAGGGTTGACGGAAGCTCGGACTAGGGTACCATAGGACAAAACACACATTTTTTCACCTATAGAAAAAACTCCACGTAGAATTTCCGAATGCTGCGATGAAATGCCATAGAAAAGGTGCTGTCACCTGTTAGTACAAAAAAAGTTTTATCCGATTGCTAAGATGAACGCCCGATCACATTTTACATGAAATAGGATTGAAATTGAGCCTCAAAGTTGTTTAATTTGTAAATTTATTAAAACTCCCCAACTTTTAACCAAAGAATTTATTCTTTTGTATACCCACCATGGCACCGAAGATAAGTTTTCAGTTTAGTGAAGTCCAGAGGAGGCACAAGTTCCCTATGTTTTTTCCGAAGGTTCCTGAATTCAACAACCTACCTGCTGAGGCATATATCTAACATATGTACTAAAAAATTTGCATTGCCTCGAACATATTTTCTTAATTCAATAGAATCCAGATAACTTAATTGGCTTGGGTTCATTGTCCCTTTGTCTTCTTGCTGGTGGTATGATAGAGTCATTCATGTTCAGGATTTGTCTAACAAAGGCTGTAATTCACACACTGTTTGCCGGTAGTTACCTTGGTACAATGTACACATAGACAGAATGGTGACTTCTCTCAATGTTGAAAATATATGCTTAGAAAGAACTGTCAATGATTCTCAATTATGCCCTGCCAATGTGGAATTTTGAGGCTGCTGAAGAAAATATTCACTTCCTTTTCCCCTTAATCCTGTCACTGATCTACCCCCAAGTTTGGCTTTATACAGGCTAGGTGTATATTTTGAAACATAGTGAAAGGGTTAACAGGCATTTAGATAGGCCAGATGGACCAGTTCAGCTGTAAAAATCAAACCCCGCTTATTTGGAGTCTACTATTTTAGTATGTATCACAAAATATAGTTTGCCAACACATACTGTAATTTCAGAATTTTATCGTCTGTACATCAATGAAAGCAGCAAAAAAAAACAACTTATTAGATCCATTCACTCCCAGGTTAAAGATCAACAGCACATCTTTGCGAAGGAGGTCAACAGATCAGCAGTCGCTTCGGAAGCATTTTTAGGGATCGACCAGATTCTTTATATAGCCATGCAAGTAGCAACGGTTTGTTCATGTAGGGTTGTCAGAAGTACTCTCTCCTACATCCGCTGACGAAAATAATCAAATTGTTCAAGTTTGTTACATTATTTTCGCACCTCCAAGGCTCAACTACTTGATAAATTGAGTCTGGTAATGTTTTTTTAACTTTATTTGTATGTTTTGTATCATTTGTAAGCATTTAGTGTGTCTAGGGATTTACTACGCCAATGAGGCCAGGCTTTAATTTTTTTTTTGAAATTGGGCATAACCAAATGTTTACGTTAATTTCTCTGATAAATCGATTACCCTATCGGAAATTGATCACTCACGATTTTTGGAGGAAAATACGATCGGAAGTTTTAATAATTCAATCCAGGGGTCACAATTTTTTTTTTCAGTTGGTCGCCATTTGGCGAGTAAGGCTAAAAATTTACTCGCCACATTGGCGACCTGATGTTTTATTCACTCGACAATCCAGAACGACCTTTCCATGTAATAAAATGACAGACGAATCAGTGTTTCTAACAACATGATAATCCAGTGTTACATGTACATGTAGTTTGAAAAAAAAGAGAAAAAAAAAACATGTTGCAGAGTACCCTCAAAATTTTTCGCAAAACGATCATTCGTGTGTCGGTCACGCAAATCTGAAATGGCCAGAATGAAAAGTCGGTCAGGTAAAACAAGACTTCCAAACTCTTCTCTGCAAACTTATACAAGTCAACATGACATGTCTTTCAGCATACCAAATTACTGAGCTGGTGTAACCATGGTAACTTGACTACAATTGTTTTAGAAGCGACACTAAAGTCAAAGCGCACATGTCATGCTTTATTTAGGCATACCATCTCTTGACAGGCCGTTTGAACTCTTGACCTTGAACTTGCAAATTCCTGCAAAGTTTGTTTCATAGAATTTGTTGACGTTAAGTTATACTACGATGATTTCATCGACTGAGAACAGTCAGCGGGTCGTGAATTAACATTTCTGGGGCGAGCACGTCATCTTATTGTGTCACGCCAAATAAGGATTCGTCGATGCCTTGCCTGCACATGGTTTGAACTTTCACGTGTGCGGATATTACATCAGACCACGTGGGCTCTATAAATAGACTAGGCTTTCCCCATGTCTGAGTATCATTGACATTATTCTCTGTCATTATTTCCTGTACATTTTCGGCCTGATCGGATTTCGCTGCCTGATAAACTAAACACAAAATTACTTTGGCGACTAAACACTTCATGAACCAAAAATTCACTCACCACTTGTCGATTTACCCTATTTTTTAATCGACACATTGACGAGTAACTGAACAATTCAGTCACCAGTTGTCATTTTTTAGTCGCCATTGGCGAGTTGTCGACTGGGTTTTGTGAGCACTGCAATCACCACTGATTTCTGATCAATCCCGTTTGAAAGGGAGAATACTCTATTATTGATTAGAGTAGTCTCCCATCCATTAAAGCAAGTTTACAAGCAAGCATTTGACAAGTTAGCACTGATCGTTTGAACTAGATCTTGTTTGATAGTGGTATTAATTCAGCTGATGCTGGAGTATTAAAACTGCAATTAGCTGGATTGTATTGAATTACATCCTACGTAAGTAGAATTTGAAACGAATCACCTGTACCATCCCGGACATGGTATCGGGGTATCGGAAACTGGGCACTTGATGATCCAAGGTAAATTTCTCCGACTTTTGCGAATCACCGCTTTCACTCAGTTGCAATAAATCGATCACTTCTTAATACCTCATATCACTTCCGCTGGTGATGGATTTATTAGAGGAATTACTGTTATTGATGTTTACATGTACGCCAGCACTGCTTGTTAAAGTGAACGTAAAGGCTGAGGCAACATGCACTCTGTGGGAAAGAACTACAATGAAAGTATCAAACAGCAGCAACAAATATTTTTGGGGATTTTTTTGCACCGAGTAGGAACGAAATTATCTCTGTTGTTTTATTGTTCCCCGGCAGCAGCCATGTTGGCTATCTCACCTCAGAGCAGTGACGTCGTATCACCTTGGGAGCTCTCTACTTTGTGGAGTTAGAAAGCGCAGTAAGCATGTAAACATGGTATCGAAGACCCAGATTTCGACACTTCGTATCTCTGTCCCGCCAAACGGTAATAAAATTATTTTTACCTCACTTAAAAGTTTAGAACTTCCACACTCTGACGTTTCTGAATCGATGTTGTTGATCTCGGTGGCTTTGATCTACGATGCGACAATTCTGTTGGGATTGCATCTTCTTTAAAGTTTAATTTCCTTCGCCTCCTGGCTCTCCTGCTGGGCGTCAACATCAGCCTTCCGTAGAGGTCAGGTTGGAAACATTCGGCTTTAAAATAGACCGAAAACAGCACAGATTTCTCGGTTGGAGTACAGTCTAGTCTGCCGATGTTGTGCAGCCACTGTTTGAGTCCCGGCTTCCCTAACGGGAATCTGTGTAATGATAACTTATCCGACTGTAGCGGTAGCAGAGGAGAACCCGAGACGGATGTATTTTGCTTGCCATCACTGCGCCCTGACAAGTTTCAGCTCGGTAAACACTTGCTGGAGACACGCAACACAGTCAAAACACGCTTGAAACAACCGAGCCCCCCACCTCCGCCATTACAATTCGTGTTACAGTAAAGCCACAACAAAGTGATACTACGTCACAGGAAAATATCACGTGCTACAAGGAAGCGTTTTCATTGGCGCAAGGCTACTAAATAGACGAACATGGCCGACTCCAGTCGATTGTTGCACCAGTCAATTATTCCGGTGTTTGGAATTATTTTTTCGGAAGAGAAAAAATCACAAAAAATATTTGTTGCTGCCAACTGATACTTTTAATATAGTTCTTCCACATCGCGTGTATGTTGTCACAGCCTTTACGTTCACTTTAATGTTAACAGCTAGAATGAGGGGTTACGTCTTCACCAGCCAAGTCAACTACATCGCGAAGCTCTCTACGCTGCCTTGACATTCTTGGGTGGTGGCAGAGGAATACTTCTCTGCGCTACCTAGTGAAAGTTTTAATGGCGAGAGACTTTTTGCCACCAGGAGTTGTTCCCCTTCAATCTCAAGTCGGCACTCACGTGAGGCGATTTGTTATCGTTCGACCTTGCAGCGTGTCCCAAAATCTGATTCAAATGATCAGAAACACTGAAAGTGACCGTGAAAGTGCTCTTCCTGTATCTTCTCGGTAGAATTTCCCCGTACATTCGACACAACTCATTCTTAGTGGGGGCCGTCATCTTGGGAAACCAACTTCTACGTAACGCGCATTCTGATTGCATGCAGCACGCCGTCTCTGCATCCAATCATCAATGAGGATTAACGTGATGTACGTCGACTTGGCTAGAGAAGATGGAGGGGTTAGTACACGGACAGTATTTGCACTGGTCAGCACTTTGACCAAGATTGCAAATCAGCCTTCAATCACCATGAAGTCATAGGGTTGATCCTCCTTGGCCCCAGTTTTCATATATAACATAATATACTGTGAAGTCATTTTTTTCCATTCACATCATTTGAAAATGCTTAATTTATCTGTCTACAAATCTTGATTGGAAACCTCTGAGATAATACATGTAGCTATCTTGAATTGATATAATTTCAACTCAAAACTTCAACAAGGGTTGCCATGGCCATCTGAATATGCCTGGTCATGTTCAACAGGAGCAGTCATGAAATAGCTCTACATCTTCCACAAATGTCTGTCAACGTACAATTTCACGTTTTGTATGTGACCAACAGCTCTGTGTTCAATAGATATGATATATAATTTTGTTTCATAGACTAGATAAAGTAGTCCTATCACTAAGTCGATCCCTTAATAAGCTCATGGGCCTAGTTGATAGATAAAGCATTTATTTTTGGTATGCCAGCCACCAGCATCACATGTTATTAGCGATGACCCAGTAGCAAAGTGCTCGATCACACCTGCAAGATTTAATTGTTGACAATGTACCATAAACTGACTTTGTTGCACAATTTCCACAGGAGTGTCAACAAGCCATTTCAGTGTGTTAGCCGAGCAGCTTCAGTGTTCTCATGGAATGGTCCAAGTCAGCAGCCAAGTATCTTACAAACCAGAAATGGGCAGTGTTCTCTCATCCAACCAAGTGAGTTAATTTAAGATTTCAGACTGCTCTCCTCCATTAACTTGATTATAAATCATAGTTATACCCCCCGACACGTAGTGTAGGGGGCGTATACTGGTTTCAGCTTGTCCGTCCGTCCGTAACATTTCGTTTCCGGAGCATAACTTGACAACCGCCAGTTGGATTCCTCTCAAATTTGGTATGCAGCTACCATACCATGAGACCTTGCTTGGGATTGCGTTTGGCGCATGTGCGTCTACAGGTGGCGCCACCTAGGATCATTCCGTAACATTTCGTTTCCGGAGCATAACTTGACAACCGCTACTTGGATTCCTCTCAAATTTGGTATGTAGCTACCTTACCATGAGACCTCGCTTGGGATTGCGTTTGGCGCATGTGCGTCTACAGGTGGCGCCACCTATGGTCAAAAGTTTCTCATGTCAGTCCGTAACATTTCGTTTCCGGAGCATAACTTGACAACCGCTACTTGGATTCCTTTCAAATTTGGTATGCAGCTGCCATACCATGAGACCTCGCTTGGGATTGCGTTTGGCGCATGTGCGTCTACAGGTGGCGCCACCTAGGGTCAAAAGTTTCTCAAGTCAGTAACATTTCGTTTCCGGAGCATAACTTGACAACCGCCAGTTGGATTCCTCTCAAATTTGGTATGCAGCTACCATACCATGAGACCTTGGTTGGGATTGCGTTTGGCGCATGTGCGTCTACAGGTGGCGCCACCTAGGGTCATTCCGTAACATTTCGTTTCCGGAGCATAACTTGACAACCGCTACTTGGATTCCTCTCAAATTTGGTATGTAGCTACCTTACCATGAGACCTCGCTTGGGATTGCGTTTGGCGCATGTGCGTCTACAGGTGGCGCCACCTATGGTCAAAAGTTTCTCATGTCAGTCCGTAACATTTAGTTTCCGGAGCATAACTTGACAACCGCTACTTGGATTCCTTTCAAATTTGGTATGCAGCTGCCATACCATGAGACCTCGCTTGGGATTGCGTTTGGCGCATGTGCGTCTACAGGTGGTGCCACCTAGGGTCAAAAGTTTCTCAAGTCAGTTCGTAACATTTCGTTTCCGGAGCATAACTTGACAACCGCTACTTGGATTCCTCTCAAATTTGGTATGTAGCTACCTTACCATGAGACCTCACTTGGGATTGCGTTTGGCGCATGTGCATCTACAGGTGGCGCCACCTAGGGTCAAAACTTTTTCTTGTCGGTCCGTAACATTTCGTTTCCGGAGCATAACTTGACAACAGCTAATTGGATTCCTCTCAGATTTGGTATGTAGCTACCTTACCATGAGACCTTGCTTGGGATTGCGTTTGGCGCATGTGCGTCTACAGGTGGCGCCACCTATGGGCAGAATTTTCTCAGTTGGTCCGTAACATTCCATTTCTGGAGCATAACTTGACAACGGCTGATTAGATTCTTCTCAAATTTTGTATGTAGCTGCCATACCATGAGACCTAGCTCAGGATGTTGCATATGCGTCTACAGGTAGTAAGTTTAATATTTCACTTCCCATTTACTTCCTTTTCCTCTTCAATATGGTTATCCAGATGACAGTAATTCGCCTATCTGTTGCAACAGCCCATTTCAAGTCTACACGGTTCTAGTGGTAACAACAGTTAGGTAAAACACAATATGCCTGCATAACCCCATTCTCAACAATCATTATTAAAGGTGAACTGAAAAGCTTTCCAATGTTCTGTTAAAATGTCTTAAAACAAGAACTTCTATAGTTGTTACAATTATGTGTGGTAATAGTTCTGTGGGTTATTGTTTTATTTTGGGTATATGAGAAGTCAAAACTTATACCGAGAGCCAGAGCTTTTAAAAACGTCATCGCTTGCCTCCCGTTGTTTTTGGAACGTCATGACGTTATAGTGGTCCTCGTTCATTCATCCGACGTAGCATGACGTCACATTTGAATAAAACTTGAATGAAGGGGACCACTATAACGTCATAACGTTCTACAAACCAAGAGAGACAAGCGATGCAAGTTTTCAAGACGGATTTATAACAGGATAACTTAAATATTGTTATTAGTACAATTTTGCAAACTATATTTGCCCCAAAACGTATAAAAGTTATGTCACATAAGACAAGATGTATATAAGCAACAATTTAGATAAAATTAAAAGCTTTGCAGTTCACCTTTAACATCAATTTTCTGAACAATCCATTAAACTCATCTGAGTATCGTCACGACACATGCATAGACAATCCGTTAACCGCACTCCAACCGAGCGAGGTCTCATTGTCAACTAGTTACATACTGTGCCGCCACTCATAACATGTATACTTATATTCCTCTACAAATACTCGTCAATTCCTATCAAATGTGCATCCGGGGGTATCTTGTAAGCATGCTTACTGATGATTTCCACTGCCACAATCCCATTCAGCTTACTCGTGAAACGTTAACCACCCCCATGTATCTATGCCCTTACGGGGGGTATCTTGTAAGCAGCCTTACTGATCATTTTGATCAAATGTGTGCATCCCTCAGACTATGCTCTAGTTTAGTCAGGCTGTTCTTGTAAATAGCTAGGACATGATGTTAATGATCAAGGGCAGACAACCATGTAAGGATTTACAGTTGTTCTTAGGACACAATCTGACCAACCAGCAGCATGATGTACATGTAATATATTCAACCCAACTGGCCATTAATAGGCGATATAGACAAATCTTGTTGTGTAAATGAATCTAAGTACTGTAATTGTAAAGTCAATATCACATATTCACTAATATTTCAGTGTTTCGTGAGAAAACATATGTGATCATAGTTTTGATTAGAAATATAGGTGAGGATTCATCCTTTGTCGAATTACACTCATAAACTCCTAATTACTGATTACTGGTCAGATCTACATGTACACATGTATGTTGACCATGCATCATCCATGCCATGCAATCTGAAGTAGTCCAATATAATGTGACTGGAATACGTCCTCCTTTAATATGTTGATGTCTACCACAGTCACATAGGCTGCCATATTGTTTCAAGGGGCAGGGCTTCTTACCTCGGAAATTGTCACATTGTGACGCAATAATTAATTGACGTGATTACTGACCGGTTTGAATGTATCCGTGCAGCTTAGATCCACAAAATGGCACATTCCAGGCATCCATCGATCTCTCATTAAGCCATAGGCAGATAAATCTTGTCCGATCAGTGTAAAACAAGCGCTGGATGAGCGCAAAGACCTCCGTCGAGGCAACAGGGTCCGTAGTGTAATACATCACTGAATAACATACGGCCGGATGCCAAGCTCAATTTTGCATTTGTTGGACGTTAGCTTCATCAATGGTAATTAATCTGGGATTGAGGTTCCTCACTAGCATGTCCAGACAGGGATGTGAAAGTCACATTCCCAGCAAATAATTTTTGTTTGATTTGACGTGCTTGAAATATTGGGGTATGGAATAGAGTATATTGATGGAAAACCTGGAAAGTGCTTGAGACATTAGGCCCCATCCCACCCACACCTCCCCATGAGAGGATCCCCTCACCCAAATCAACACGTTAGCGACAGAAATGAGACCCTGTGTGCCTAGTTGTACCAACTTGCTTGTGATTTTGTGCTATAGGCCCAACACAGCAACACTTCATATTTTGTATGTGTACAGTATAGCATCATCATTGATGAGAGAATGCTCTTCAAAACACACCTCATTTTACCGACACTTCGTTCTGATCTGTCTCAACATCATATGATGAGGATTCAATGCGCTCGGTATAATTTTGTATACTGGTGTTACAGGTCATCTTCGCCTTCACCTTACTGTATCAATGACCATGGACTTGTACATGTATCACATTCACATTGAATGGTGATGGCTGATGAGAATATTGCCCCTCAGGCTATGGAACAAATGACTGGATTCCACGCAGCAAATATTTATTGTGTAACAGTGAGAAGAAAATTAATTGTATAAACATTCCAAGCCTCATTGAACACAAGCCGCACCATACTTGATATGAATATGACGCGCGTACATTAGCTCGCTTGGACGTCGCTTAGTTAAATATGGACAGACTCGCAAAAATCTCAAAATTTTCAAAAGCCACAAAAATGCCCTCAGCTTGTACAGAGTAAGTAAAAATACTTATGTACAACTTGATGTTTAGAAATGACTGTGTTGAGCGGTTCTATTCCCAACTTCTCTTTTATTCTATATAGAGGACAGGGTTTGGTAGATAATTAAAAACTGTATTAACTCGGCTTCACATTTTTAGAGAATGACTTTAATTGAGCCAAAGATGAAAGAGAAATACACTTATAAAAAAATCTATTTAAAAAAATATATGTTTATATTAATTTCCATAATTTATTGAAAAAAACTATACGTAGACATCGACCACCCAATATCACACAGGCCAGGCAACTGTGAGAACAAGTGAAAGATACCCATCGAGTTGAGCGGATTTGCAGATAAACAACAACAAAAAATTGCACTTTGTGCCTCACGAAGCCCTTCTCCATAGAGTGCATGCCAGTTATTTTTCTAGACTACAACAACAACAGTTTTTGCCTGTATCACAGTCCGAGCTTCCGATTACCCTTCAACCTTACCCAGACGACGGATAATTTTGACAGATTGTCCGGCTAGGTTGTTGATCGGATTCACAGATCATGAATTCCACTGTGACGGAATCACCGTTGGGAAGACTTTTTCTTTATTCAAAGTCATGTACTCGGAAGTTCCGTGGTCATACCCATGTAGTTTCAAGTTTAGTTTGCTATTCTATGACATCTGTTTACGGATCCATGAAAAATCTACAGATGATCCAGCATTTTCAGTAAATCATGCTTCGAAATGTTCGTGACGGAATCACCTGAAACGGACATGACTCTTGACTAGTGTTGCTTGTCTATTTTTTGCTGCTCTGTTTCAATCTGACTATTCTTATATGACATCTCTTACTAACATACAGTACCCAAGGATGATAAGATTTTTTTCATCGTGAGAAAAACGCGACTGGATCATCCCAGGGGTTAAATCTAGTCCGTGACGGAATCGACAAAAAATCGTGATGGAATCATGAGTGCGCTTTTTAAATCTTATCGGTAAAAGTGCTTTATTAATTACACATTTTCTTCAAAAAAATATTCCTAGAGTGAATTTATCTCTTCTACTTAGAAAATTAAAACTCTGACCTCTTATTTTACTAAGGTATACAGCTCCCGCCACATGCATATCTTTTCTGCAGATGTTTCAAAATAGTATAGTTTTCAGTAAAGTGCAATTTTTCTTCTTTGACAATTTAGAATTTCCCGAGTTCTTCATGTTAAAAAATTGCGGGAAAAATATTTCGCTATTAAAACACATCTTCTCTATTATTGGCTTGTTCCCGGGGATCATAGGAAGCGAATAGAACAAACAGCATGCTAATATAGGGTCTACGACAGAATGTGGAGTGAATTTTATGCGAAAAAGGGCTGTTTAGCAATGTCCGCTTTTCCGTGGAATTCATGAGCGCACGATTGAAGTATCATGGGAAGATATATATTTCCAGTCGCTATCTCCCCACCCCCCCCCCCATCTTCAAACAAAAGGAAAAGAAAAAGCCGAGAGAGCGCCTCGTGAGGCAGAGTTATTTTTCCAGACTACAGCAACAACAGTTTTTGCCTGTATCACAGTTCGAGCTTCCGATCATGACCCTTCAACCTTACCCAGACGACGGATAATTTTTGACAGATTATCCGGCTAGGTTGTTGATCGGATTCACAGATAACGATTGAAGCATGGGAAGATATATTTTTTCAGTCGCTATCTCCCCAACCCTCCCCCCCCCCCCCTCCCCAACTAAAAAAAAAGAAAAGAAAAAGCCGAGAGAGTTCTTCGGAGTTTTACGTTTTTGACCTCTGACTTTGAATTTGACTTCTCACTTCCGACTCGCATCCTGGTGAATGACACTCGTCCTTTATCTTTTTGCCGATTCAGAGATTCTCGAGGAAGTTTCCAATTATACTATCTGGAATGCAAGTTTTTCTTTCGTGAAAATTTACTTTTTATGAAAGCGCAGGTTTGTCTTCGTCGCATACCGGCCATCTGTACCAGCGCGAAGCTATAAGTACACGCGCGAATTTAGTACCCTCGAATAAAGAGACCCGGTGGAAGCGCTGCAAAGGATACACACATTTTGTGACGTAAGCATTCATTTGTGTCCAAAGAAAAGATTCAAAATTTCGTCGGGAACCATGACGATCCCTATTGGAAATACTATGAGTCGTGGGTTCCCCATATGACAATTATTTGGCGGGAGATTTCACGTTGCGCTCCTAGACCTCCGTCTGATCGACGGAGGTAAAATTAGGCGGCCTTCCATTTTGGCACATGAAGGGAAGTGACGTAGGCACACACCAACACCTGTGAACGAATCATACATGTGATACTCTGAGATATGTGGTCGTCTCGAATTATCTGACTAACGCACAAGATTCGTGCTCGCTTTTTTAAAGGTCCCTTTCTGTACACCATGTTACGCGAGGAACCATGTGATTACTTCCCATAATGCTTTAGTGTAAAGCCGTAGACATGGTAGATGCCATTTTTGGACAGATTTTCGATGCTCTGGAAAATGTGAAAGTTTGTGGTCTCCATGGAACTTTACATAGAGCGGCTGAGCCGCTCAGTTGTGCAGGTGGTGTTATTTTGTGCCTTGAAGCACGAGCAATTCATTTATACTGGTGAGTGTGCTTGTCAGTTCTTTATTTTCTCAAAATCTCCTATTTTTCAATGGTCATTCTGGAGGAAGAGTTCTGCACCTGCACTTGACTTTGTTACCAATGGGACTGTACAGCCCAATCGAACATCCAAATAATAAAAGAAATGCTATCAGTCACCCATTGTATTGGACTACAATCTGAAGTAGTTGGCTTGTTTCATAATGCACTTAACGCAAGGAAATCTGACTAGGCCTAATTGTGTCAACAAAGTTAACACTTCATTTCTATAATCAGTACCACTTACAATAATTGAATCCTGTTTATTGGTATCCCATAATCATTTAATTTCTTTAGTCTCCAGCATGTTCAGTGGTTGTGTCATCTACACTGTGTATGACTACTACCCTAAACAAGTTGAACCAGTACACATCAGCTATTGGTTCAAACATAGCCCTTGCTATAACATTTTTGGTTTTCCAATTTTCATTGTACTGTATGCTTAGTAGGTTTGTTCTTCTATCTTAATCTAAGGATATGCAATGCATAAACAAGCATACTTTCCTACTATATGGTATATTTCAGTAAATGGAAGAACTATTTCCGATATTTGGATGCTTATCACTTCGAAGGTAAAGGTCAAGGCCGAGTACTGACACAAGTGCTGACCTTGTGACATGATGTAGGTCACGTGACCTTATTTTCAGACTGATTGCATTAGCCGTCAAGATTTGACCGCCAAACTTTGCACTCATATAGAGACGCTCCTAGAGGTCAAAGGTCAAATTTAAGGTCACATACTTTTTTGGCCATTAAAGTCCACAAGAATCAATGCAGTAGTTCATTTCCTTATAAAATAACGGGTTTTGAAAATCATTAAAGGGGAGATAACTACTTTTTCTTGTTATGTAACAATTCAAAAATATAACTACAGTATGGCCATATATGAGACTTACCAATCATCTACTTTCTTTCAGATATGTTCATTACTTTTGACTGTACACTGAAGACAAGGAAAACAGCACCAGGAGAGAGAACTCCAAAAACTGCTTGTCTGACCTACTTATATTATTGGCTCATTTTGTTGGGAAAGCCTTTAAAGCTCTACATTTTAAATTTCAGCTGCGTCCCCTTATATGTTTCATCAATATTCGCAATATGAATTTTTGTCCCCCGCCGCAACGCGGCCGGGGACTTTAAAATGGTTCTTGCTTCTTTGTGTCCGTGGATGTCCGTCCATGTCTGTTCGAAGCGATAACTTCCTAACGCTTTGTTGGATTCTTCCGAAATTCGTCATACGCAATCCTTGCGACAAGACGCCAGTCTGTGTCGCATTTCAGCAACATCTGCCTGAAGGTGGCGCCACTAGTTCTTGCTTCTTTGCGTCCGTGGATGTCCGTGTACGTCCGTCCATGTCTGTTCGAAGCGATAACTTTCTAACGCTTTGTTGGATTCTTCCGAAATTCGGCATACGCAATCCTTAAGACAAGATGCCAGTCTGTGTCACATTTCAGCAACATCTGCCTGAAGGTGGCGCCACTAGTTCTTGCTTCTTTGCGTCCGTGGATGTCCGTCCATGTGTGTTCGAAGCGATAACTTTCTAACGCTTTGTTGGATTCTTTCGAAATTCGGCATACGCAATCCTTGCGACAAGACGCCAGTCTGTGTCGCATTTCAGCAACATCTGCCTGAAGGTGGCGCCACTAGTTCTTGCTTCTTTGCGTCCGTGGATGTCCGTGTATGTCCGTCCATGTCTGTTCGAAGCGATAACTTCCTAACCCTTTGTTGGATTCTTCCGAAATTCGGCATACGCAATCCTTGCGACAAGACGCCAGTCTGTGTTGCATTTCAGCAACATCTGCCTGAAGGTGGCGCCACTAGTTCTTGCTTCTTTGCGTCCGTGGATGTCCGTGCATGTCTGTTCGAAGTGATAACTTCCTAACGCTTTTTTGGATTCTTCCGAAATTCGGCATACGCATTCCTTACGACAAAACGCCAGTCCGTGTTGCATTTTAGCAACATCTGCCTGAAGGTGGCGCCACTAGTTCTTGCTTCTTCGTGTCCGTGGATGTCCGTGTACGTCCGTGCATGTCTGTTCGAAGCGATAACTTCCTAACGCTTTGTTGGATTCTTCCGAAATTCGGCATACACAATCCTTGCGACAAGACGCCAGTCTGTGTTCCTAACGCTTTGTTGGATTCTTCCGAAATTCGGCATACGCATTCCTTACCACAAGACGCCAGTCCGTATTACATTTCAGCAACATCTGCCTGAAGGTGGCGCCACTGGTTCTTGCTTTTTTGTGTCCGTGGATGTTCGTGTACGTCCATACATGTCTGTTCGAAACAATAACTTCCTAACGCTTTGTTGGATTCTTCCGAAATTCAGCATTCGCATTCCTTGCGACAAGACGCCAGTCCGTATTGCATTTCAGCAACATCTGCTTGAAGGTGGCGCCACTGGGTCAAAATGGATCTCTTTTTTTCCGTGTACATCCGTGCCTATCTGTTCGAAGCGATAACTTCCTAACGCTTTGTTGGATTCTTCTGAAATTCGGAATATGCATTTTTTGCAACAAGATGGCAGTATTGCATTTTAGCAACATCTGCCTGAAGGTGGCCCCACTGAGTTTCTCTTCTTGTCCGTTCCAGTTAAAATGGGCCTTCAATTTTGCTCCACATCATATGATTTACCCTGAAGCTTTTGAATGAACCATATTTTATTTCGGAAGTATAATATGAAATAACTGGCGGGGAAATCCCCGCAGTACTGAATCCCTGGTTTTTTAATTTCGTGTCATCTTAAACGAAGGACAACATTTCCTTCAATTTTGCTAACAAATAATTATATTCCACGTCATATGATTTACCCTAAAGTTTCTGCACGAATCATTTGTGTCCACACATGTATATTACTATATTAATTACAACTGTGTTCCTAATGTTTGGGTGCACACTGTGCATATGATCAATTTCCTGAATTGAGCTGAATTCATCCTTGCTGATCTTCAGACTGACATGATGGCATGCAGTTGTCAGTACAGTTGTTCATGTACAGGGAGCTTTCTATGAATGAATTGCAACCCCAAAAGGCTTCAATTTATCAGGCACAGACCCATGTTTTTACCCCTCGGCCAATTTTGGCCATGGGGTATTGTCATCGTCTTGTACGTCCGTACGTCCCGTTCGTGAGCGAGATAGCCGGAAAACTGTTCCGCTGATGAATTCCAAATTTGGTATGCTTATTTACCTAGTCAAGGACCAGAAGCCTATAGTATTGGGACCTGATTGGATGGGAACCTTAGTAGCCATCTTTAATTTCATGCAAAATGGATAATGATCCATATCTCGGAAACTAAATTTGATATACATCATCGATACATCAAGCAACTTCCAATGAAATACCAAACAGGCTTTTCTGATTAGCTGACAACCCTGGAGGCCATCTTTAATTTATGCGAAATCGATAATGATACATATCTCGGTTACCATTCAATTGTTTTATATGAAGGTTGGTATACATCATCGATACATCCAGATAATTTGAATCGGGACCTGATTGACCGAAAACCTTGGTGCAGGCCATCTTTAATTTATGCAAAATCATTAATGATCTCTATCTCTGATTCCGTTGGAGTGCTCAGTGTAAAATTCGGTATACATCATTGATGCATCCAGAGACTTACGATGAATGACAGATCTGGTTTCTCTGATTGGGCGGAAATCTTGGCGGCCATCTTTAATTTATTCAAAATCTTTAATGATGTTTATCTCTGATACCATTTAAATGTTCTATACGAAACTTGATTTACAACATCGATGTATGAAGAGACTTGCATTAATGAATAACCACATTATAGTTCCTCTGAGTGACGGGAAGGATGGGCAACCATGTTTAATTTATGCAAAATCATTAATGATCTCAATCTCTGACACTGTTCAAATGCTCAATCTAAAGTTTGGTATACATTATCGATGCATCAACAGATTTGTGGAATGATTACCGGTTTCTCTGATTGGGTGAGTGAGTGAGTGAGTAGGATTTAACGTCGTTTTCAACATTGTTTCAGTCATATCACGATGGTGCCTACATGTGCCAGAACACGAGAGTGTCCACAGTTCCTATTATTCTGGACACTGATCAGCCCAGTCAGTACAGCACCCGGTCACCCATCCAAGTATTGACCGAGCTCAACGCTGCTTAACTTCGGTGATCAGACGAGAACCGGTGTGCCCAACGTGATGCGCCGATGCATCAAGAGATTTGTGGAATGATTACCGGTTTCTCTGATTGGATGGAAACCTTAGGGGCCATTTCTAATTGCAAAATTTTTGATAATCTGTATTTGTCACTTGACTGCTTGGTGTTCCTGACATCTTGGTTCAAACTGAATATTACATTATGAGCCTTCTTATAATTCTGCCGCAAGTACTTCATTCTCCAAATAATTCCCTACAAGTAATTGTAATGACGGACGGGGTAGAGGGTTTTTCTCGCGTTTTTTTTGCAGTCCCTTGTCCATGATGTAATTTACTGTTAGCAGTCCTGCCCATCATAAAAACTAGGAGCGGCAGCTTTATTATTGCAGAAGTATAGCTAGCTAAATCATGAATGTAGATGGCGTTACTTCTGCAATGAATTTATCGACAACCCATTGCCCATAAGAATTATCTCGATTACTTCTACACAATGTGTCTACAGGGGTAAAAGCGTTCGGTGTCCGGTTATTTTCGTTTAGTTTGACCTAAAGAAACGCGAACGGAACGAAACGTAAACGCGTTTCAAACGATTATAGGAAACGAACCGCTTTCTATATCGCTTAATTTTTATTTTATCAAAACGCGTTTCCCTCGTCAAACGCGTTTGCCCTGATCGAAACGCGTTTATAAACGCGTTTGTGAACGCGTTTTATAAACGCGTTTCGAACGCGTTTCTCTTTTCGTTCAACTCGTGCAAACTTGTGCAAACTTGTGCAAACCAGTCCAAGAAGCCGCTATTATAATCCCTGTGCTATAAATATATGTGGCATAGCCTTTAATATACAAGGGTAAAAACGTTCTGTGTCCGGTAATTCGTTTCGTTTATATATTGCACTAAGCTTAAATCTTTTCGTTCACCAAGTGAAACAATATATGTCTTCTCGTACCAAGCGAAATGAGTCAGGCATGTGATACCAAGCCGAAAAAGCGTTTCCCCTGATCTTGATTCCATGCGGTTTTTGATCAACACTCAGCCGCCTAACCGTTGTTTGAAGAAAAAAAACAGACCAAACAGTATTCTCGCCCGACGAAGCAACCGTGGTGTGGACGATAATGCTTATTTAACAACAACAACATTAAAACGCGTTCCGAAACGCGTTTTCAAAACGCGTTTTAAACGCAAGCTTAAATCTTTTCGTTCACCAAGCGAAACAATATTTGTCTTCCCGTACCCCATACCAAGCGAAATGATTAGTCAGGCGTGTGATACCGAACCGAAAAAGCGTTTCGCCTGACCTTGACTCCATGAGGCTTTTGATCAACACTCGGTCGCTACATGATATGTGGGTAAACGATAAAATCACTTTAACTATACAATATTGGTAATGTACTAGCTCCATAGAGCCTTGTAATAGAGATGTTTTAAGACACCATCTGAAGAATCCATAGCTCATGATAACAGTGTTTCCATCTATTGGGGATGAGAAGGGGTATCAGTTGTTTGTAGGATTTGCTATGAACTCAATTGACCATGTATCAATTGCTTGTTATTACATGTATTAAGACTATGCATGTGTATTCAGTTACGGCCAGACTATGTTCTGATGTCTGTAATGGGCCAGATATTTATTTTATGGACCAAATAAAAAAAAAAAAAAAAAAAAAACACTCGGTCGCCGAACCATTGCACAAATAAAAACAAAAAACAGACCAATTAGTATTCTCGCCCGACGAAGCAACTGTGGTGTGGAAGGTGATGCTTATTTAACAACAACAACAACAACAATAAAAGGCGTTTCGAAACGCGTTTCCAAAACGCGTTTCAAACGCGTTCATAAACGCGTTCGTGAAACGCGTTTTAAACGAAACGAAACGAAAGATAAATGAACATACCGATGATCAAACGCGTTTGCGAGGTATAAACGCGTTCTTTGAGAAGCAAACGAAACGAATTCAAAACGCGTTCAGAACGCTATTGAAACGCGTTTCAAACGCTAATAAAACGATAATATACGTGAAAAATCGGACACCGAACGCTTTTACCCCTGTAGGTTACAGTACTATTACTATACACATTTTTTTGTAATTCAGCATCGCAGAAAACCACCATCGATTGCGTTTTCATGGTAAAAGGGTTAGGAAAGAACTAAAAAGACACTTCAATGCAGATTGATTTTGATTCGCCAGAAATCGCTCAGGACGCTTCTTCGGCGATCGAGACGCCTGGACCCTCGCCTAAAGTGCAATGATAGTGGCCGTACCACTTTGAATTTGCTTCCGATGCCCCTGTATTAACAGACAGTGTCAACGTACTGTTCCAGCTGTATACGCTTCAGTGATTGGTCATTCGACCCCGCCATTTTAAGCTAATACGAGCATTGTCATTGGATCACTATTTATAAGACCCACCCCAATCTTCATACACAACCATGTGACTTTCTCAGTTGACTGATGACATAGCGCGGCCTCGTTTTTGATTTCAAAATCTGCCATCTAACTTGGAAAATGTTGTTGTTGCTGCATTAGCCGATCATTGGCCCTATGTAGAAGATACTATAGGCTAATACATGTACCATGCCATGAGATGATGCTTGGGATTGCATTTCGCTCACTTGCACCTACAGGTGGCGACACCTGGTGGCAAATTTAAAATTTGGTTCCCGGCAATAGGTTGAGGATGCCTTCAGCTTCTCGTCAAATTTGGTTTGCAGATAATGCCTTGAGATGTCACTTGGGGTTGCTTCTCCTTGCTTCACTGCATGGAAACTATAATACAGAAGCAATCAACTTTCAGTCAATCGTTCTGAGTTGATCTTAAAATTTGGGAAGGCAGAAAGACCCTTCCGCATCCAACGCCTATGAAGCAGCAGTTGCCTCCCTCATGTATATCCCCTGAGACCAACAATGCTAAAAAATATTGCTGCCATTTCGGCGGGGGACCTAGCATCCTCTGGCTGCTTGTTAGTAGAAAAGCCCATACCACATTAGGTCAAGGTCAAAATTGAATACCTGTACCAGAAATTTAAGACCAGTATCTTCAAGTGTGCCAGATATCTAAGCTGTATTTCTAACCATTTAGCTGCTATTGCAAAAACAGAATAATAAGAAGAAGAATAATAATAATCCGAAGAATAACAATAGGTCTATCCATTGGAAATGGAAAGACCTAATAATCTAATAATATGTTTATTTTCTGAGGTTAACACAGTCAAACTACAATCTGTACTTCCCTGAAGCCCTCCAACCAACTGAACTACTGAAATGAACAATGGGTACAAACTACAAGAAAAAGATTTCACAGATACACATAAATGATGACCATGCTTGTACTTTCAGTATTTACAGCATTTGTCAAAATACTCAATATTGTTACTATAACACTTGATTCACAAATGTTTTTTTTTTTGAAATTACATGAGTGAGACTCCAACTGATCAGTCAATATCCACTATATTTCTAAAGAGCCTAGCATTACCAATGTATTACTACATCCACAGCTGTTACTTCTTTAGCCAAAAAATACATGACAATCCGAGATATGTCCAGAAAGTTTGGCTTGCAAACAAATTGTTGAGGGGCACGTGCAAAAATTGTGTGTCACCTTTTAGCATCCTGATATACTGACATATTGTGACTGACATTATATTGTGACTGACATATTGTGCGAGACATGATGCTGACATATTTTGCCTAAATTTGGTGGCATCAGACAGCTTACATGTATTTATTAAAGGCATGCTATGACTATCTGCTATGATCATGATGATTGCTTGAACCAAACTGATATTCCACAATTGAGCACAACAGACAGGATTGCTCCCGAAACATTGCTTATAGCATTATAGTTTACATGTACATGTATCCTCAACAGCCTTAAAAAACTATGAAAGCAATTATTAGTACTTTTTACTGACTTCAAAATAAATTTGTAATTCTTTTTTATTTCGCCCCATGAGAATCCCGGGGATTGACCTGGGGTGTCGTTGTGCTCACTCCAGGTCATGGTACAAATAGGTCTCAGCTCCTCAGAGAGCTTATCGTATGAGGCGACTAACTGGGGCACCCGTGGGGATCCCGGATGTGAAAAGGGAACGACCCCACCCATGGGGTCTCGGGTTTTAAAAGGAATAGGACCCAACCCGTGTGGTTTCTGGGTGTGAAAAGGAATAGGAACCAACATCGTGATATGACTGAGATGGTGTTAAAAGCGACGTTGAATCGTATTTACTCACTCACTCTTTTTCATTTCATATATGTGATAGTTGATCAAGCAATCCAACACTGTACATGTACTAAGTTTGAAACATTATCTTGGTAAACAGGATTGTCACTTCTACTCAACAGAGAAAAAGGGAGAACCCTCACCTAACATGCCTAATCAACAATGATGACTAGTTCAGTTTTCTGATAATACTCTCTTAATTTTTGTTGTCTTTGAATGACTTTTCTCAGGTCGGTCTGTTTTCATACAGACCCAGGAGACACCCAACCCTAACAGCCTGAAATTTATTCCTGGACGTCAAGTGCTGGACACGGGAACGTTTGATTTCTCCACTGTACGGGCGGCTCATTGCTCACCTCTTGCTAAGTAAGATATTTATGACATATTTATGTATTCAACATACTAACAGCCTCAGTCACCGATAAGAAAGCAGAAACATGTGAATATTGTGTGATGCTGGATCAGATATATGGCTTATGACATGGTCTGACAGCAAGACAGTGCATGAAGCTGGAATATGACATTCTCCAGAAGGAACTCTCTCACCACAAAAGGTGTAAAATGACATCATGGCCCATGTGATGTTGCGTTGAGGTTTAGGCATTGAGCCATTCCTTAATACTGGCAATGCTGTATTATGATCATGACTTCAGTTCTGTCTGCAAATGTCTATTTAACTCCGATACAATAATATCTTCAGTTGTTTGGATTTTCAGTATTTTGGAAGCCACAATGAGACTTATTTTCCGATTTTTGCGGTATAGCCAATGTTAAAGCATTGCTCCGTGCCTAAACTTGGGCCAACGTCATGTGGGCAATTACGGTGTTTTGTGCCTTTCAAGGATAAAGAATTCTATCGTGGGACTGTCCTGTAGTTATCCATTTTGAGAAATGTACATGTATAGTCTTGACAGTAATATGGTTACACTGATGAAAATGAAATCACAATGTCATAATAGAATGGTGACTACTGTTCAGTCAAAGGACTGACCTGCAAATTTATCTTATAAATCACAAGTTATCACCTAATTCTGGATTAACATTGCATCTGTCAGTTAGGGTACGGAGAAGCGCATAACAACGACCATGTGGGGCCATGTTATCTCGGCGCAGATAATGTCCGATGACGTAGGAGATTAATGGCACAATTGAATTTTTAGCCCACCATCACCAGATGGTGGGCTGTTCAAATCACTTTTCGTCCGTCGTCCGTCGTCCGTCAGTCAGTCCGTTCGTCCGTAAACAATTCTTTTTATCGCGATTTCTCAGGAACTACTGCATGGATCTTTCTCAAATTCGGTACACGGGTTCCCCTTGGGGTCTAGTTGTGCAAGATACCTTTTCTGGTCCGATTCGAAAATCCAATATGGCCGCAGGCAGCCATCTTGGATTTCCCCATGAAATATATCACGATTTCTCAGGAACTACTTCATGGATCTTTTCTCAAATTGATACACAGGTTCGCCTTGGGGTCTAGTTGTGCAAGATACCTTTTTTAGTCCGATTCGAAAATCTAATATGGCCACCAGGCAGCCATCTTGGATTTCCTCATGGAACCTTGTTATCGCGATTTCTCAGGAATTACTTCATGGATCTTTCTCAAATTTGGTACACAGGTTCCCCTTGGGGTCTAGTTGTGCAAGATATCTTTTCTGGTTCAATTCGAAAATTCAATATGGCCACCAGGCAGCCATCTTGGATTTCCCCCATGAAACTTTGTTATTGTCATTTCTCAGGAAGTATTGCATGGATCTTTCTCAAATTTGATACACAGGGTTCCCCTTATGATCTAGTTGTGCAAGATACCTTTTTCGGTCCGAATCGAAAATCCAATATGGCCACCAGGCGGCCATCTTAGATTTCCCAATGAAACTTTATCGTGATTTCTCAGGAAGTGTTGCATGGATCTTTCTCAAATTTGGTACACAGGTTCCCCTTGGGGTCTAGTTGTGCAAGATACCTTTCTGGTTCGATTCAAAAATCCAATATGGCCACCAGGCAGCCATCTTGGATTTCCCCATGAAACTTTGTTATTGTCATTTCTTAGAAAGTATTGCATGGATTTTTCTCAAATTCAGTACACAGGTTCGCCATGGGGTCTAGTTGTGCAAGATACCTTTTCTGGTCCGATTCGAAAATCCAATATGGCCACCAGGCAGCCATCTTGGATTTCCCCATGAAACCTTGTTCTCGCGATTTCTCAGGAACTACTGCATGGATCTTTCTCAAATTCGGTACACAGGTTCTCCTTGGGGTCTAGTTGTGCAAGATACCTTTTCTGGTCCGATTCAAAAATCCAATATGGCCACAAGGCGGCCATCTTGGATTTACCCATGAAACCTTGTTATCGCGATTTCTCAGGAACTACTGCATGCATCTTTCTCAAATTTGGTTCACAGGTTTCCCTTGGGGTCTAGTTGTACAAGATACCTTTTCTGGTCTGATTCGAAAATCCAATATGGCCACAAGGCGGCCTTCTTGGATTTCCCCATGAAACCTTTTTATTGCTATTTCTCGGGAACTACTGCATGGATCTTTCTCAAATTCGGTACACAGGTTCCCCTTGGGGTCTAGTTGTGCAAGATACCTTTTCTGGTCCAATTCGAAAATCTAATATGGCCACCAGGCAGCCATCTTGGATTTCCCCATGAAACCTTGTTATCTCGATTTCTCAGGAACTACTGCCTGGATCTTTCTCAAATTTGGTATACAGGTTACCCTTGGGGTCTAGTTGTGCAAGATACCTTTCTGGTCCGATTAGAAAATCCAATATGGCCACAAGGCGGACATCTTGGATTTCCCCGTGAAACCTTGTTATCGTTATTTCTCAGGAACTACTGCATGGATCTTTCTCATATTTGGTACACAGGTTCACCTTGGGGTCTAGTTGTGCAAGCTATCTTTTCTGGTCCGATTCGAAAATCCAATATGGCCGCAAGGCAGCCATGTTGGATTTCCCCATGAAACTTTGTTATTAGGGATCGGGATCTATGCAGAGATCCCTCATTCATGTCATTAAGTCTTCTTGAATTTGGCCTAGGCTGCCCAGTAGGGTCGTCCGAAGTACTCCCCTGTCCAACATCCGCTGAAGAATGTAATCAATTCGTTCAAGTTTCTTTCAAGTTTTTTTCAACCAAATGGCCCAAGTACTAATTTAAATTGTGTCGGTGGCTTGTTTTGAACTTTATTTTGATGTTTTGTGTTATTTATGATCATATCATACGTTTGGCAGATTAATGCGCGTATGAGGCCATACTTAAAAATGTATTTGTTGGACGTATTATACATCTATCTCTGTAGCAATTTCACGTGGGTAGTGGAGACTATAGCCGCTGTTCGTTATTTCTACAGAGTTGTTTTGTGTAAAATTTACCTTAAATTCTTGGAGAAGACTTGGAGTACTCTACGAACGTGAAAATCGTGGTTTTTCTCATCAGTAAACTTTGTCAAAGTTGTCGAAACGAATACCATTTTGAGCACTGCTATTATGGGATGGCAGGAAGACAATTTCCGGGGGCTCGACCCTAGCATGGCATGGTGGTTGGTTGATGGTCTCGTATGTTAATGTATGCAGCACTGTCCTCGCACCGGTTACTGGTAAGATTTCCAAACCCAACCTCATAACTAGGCGCCTACTTGCTGAAGTGTCTGTAACATTCGTGCAAGTGTCTCGGGTGTAAGGTTTGTGTTTCAAGGGACATGTGAACGTGGTTCAAATTGAACACCAAACTGCCAACAGTGGTTTGAAGAACTTGCGCGTGCGTATCTGCCCAGTGAGCAGGTTGCCTTATCACGTGCACGACTGCCCATCGTTCAATCAGCAATAAGCGTGAGAATGTGAGGCGCGTGATATCGTAGACTGGCCAGTGCTGCCGGGGCGAGTGCGTGCACTTTTCCTATCATTTTGTCCACGTGTGTATCTCGTTTCACGCTTTGGGTTATGAAGACCCCAATTTTCAACACTTGATTTGCGCATGATTCACTTAAAGGCAAAACTGATGGATAAATAAAACAAACTTCACTTGACACATGCTTCAGGGACACGATTTGATGAGATCGACCGTACATGTCTGACAACATCTTCAATTCCAAAGCTATGCGAAGCTATGACCTGTCGAAAACGAAACCAGAACAAGTTCAACGATTCCTAATTTTTATTTCGGAGAACACAGGCTGATTATACCCTTTCCAGTCAGTATTTTAATCCAAAGAGAATTGTGCCTTGCTTACACGGGCAGTTAACATGGACGTTGCGCTCACTGTTTGTCCGCAGATTTGACCGTTTGACTTGAAAATTAATGGACTTGAAAATTAATGCAAACGCCAAAGATTAGCAAAGCATATGGTGAACTTTGACGAATAAAACCAGAAATGGCATATTGCAACAACAACCATGACACATATTGGCATCTTGAATAATCTTCTGGGATTGGAGCCAGGGCATCATTATTTTATTATTATTATTTTTTTTAATTAAGGGAGTAGATCATGATTATTTCCATGTGCTTATGGGGCAATGACAATGTCATTTATGGAGTTCTTCAAAACAGGCTGAATTTCATACAAAAGTTGGCTAGACACCTCAAAATAGGATAAAAATAAAGCATCGATATCTGCCTCGACAATTCAAACCATTTATGGCCCATTTCACGTCACGTAAGTAACATTTTCATTCCTTTTTTGAAGTTTGCTCACTCACCCAGACAAGAGGAAAAATACTTCACAGCTACAACCTCCTAAGTATGTAAGAGTAGTATCCTACCTTCTATATGAGAAATGTTACAACTCTTTTCATTCACTTGATTAGTTCACAGAGCTTGATTTGTGCTCTGTCACGTAAGTAACGCAGAGAATTAGGCATTTTCTCGATTTTCTTCTTCTTGTTAAAAAGCGTCTGATTTGATTGGGAAAATCTACCCAATTGATGATATATATTCTTGGTATGAGAGTGAACAAGCACACAATAGACATGTTTTTTGGCATATTTATTTTAAGTACGTTCTAATAATTAATTAAGCAACACTGATAGTGTCACGTAAGTAACAAAAAAGCGTCACGTAAGTAACATATGACATAATGAAATGTTATGGTGAGGATATTCCAGTAGTCCACATTGCTTCTCTGGATGTACCCGGAGGCATTATAGTAGACAGTAGAATTTAGTATGTATTGTGCATTGTGGTAATGAATTTATCCAATGAAATGCAGAGTCTATACTCGATCATGATAATGTGTTGCCAGAGATAACAATGTAATGTTGAAAGCATGAATTAAAATCTTTATACTGCCGGTACTGTATCAGGATTATTATTTTCAGCATCTTTATTTCAATGTGCAATAAGCAGACAGCTGCATCTGTTGCAGTACCGTACCACAATGTGAATGCACAAGTACATTGTATTTACTGAGTTACTGTGTGAAGATGATGAAGAAAGGGCTACAGATACATGTACAGACAGAAAGCAATGTGGATTGGAACATCATCACCATCACTTTTCAAGTATTGTAATACCATCCATTAAGAAAAATGCAAAAAAACATGGCTAGTGTGTGGTTCTTCAATCACATACATGTACTAAAGAATCTATATCATATTGTGGAGATTTCCACCATCAGATCTGGTGATCTGAAGGTGATTTTTAATCAGAAGAAGACCTTTAGTCATGTTAGTGTTACTAACGTGAAAGAGCACAAATCTAGCTCTGTCATCTAATCAAGTGAATGAAAGATGTAACATGTTCCATTTAGAAGGTACATGTAGGATACTACAATATATTTATGAGATCGTAGCTGTGAAGTTTTTCTTCCCTTTTGTCTGGCTGAGTGAGCAAACTAAAGAAAATGAATAAAAATGTTACATGAAGAGAAATCCCACAGATAATGATCTGATATACATTTGCACATTAACTAATGAAGTTGAATCCAGTTCCCATACTTCACCTGTCTTGTTCACCTCATGTATACCATAAACAAGTACAGTTTGTGATGCTGGACTGAGGGACCGAATTCTCCAAGTAACATTAGTCTGTCAGAATTCAGCAATTTCAGGGTATTTTGAGCTGTCACTCGAGTATAATCTCTTCTCTTCAGCATTTCATGTTTCCAGATATTATTGTATCTTTTTATCATCCTTGAAGGATAGTCAGTTTGGAACATGGTAGCTACAAAAGTGATCAGAATACTTATAATGATTATGTTACTTACGTGACAAAACCTGTTACTTACGTAACATGTCACGTAAGTAACTGATTTTTAGTCATTTCTCCTTGATTCTTGAAAACTTATCTCAGTTATATGTCCTACAGATTTCATATTTGAAACAAACTAGCTTTAGTAATGTAGTTAAATTTTGACTGATTTGCTCTCCCTTTTCCATGGCTAAAAATTTCAACAAATCTGTCACGTAAGTAACAAATGAAATTTCTTACAATATTACTATGTTTTTGAGAAAATGGAATAAGAAGTGTACATTTTCCTACTATATATTGTCAAAACATTCCTTTCTCATGATGATGGACATAAAATTTCTCACATAATTCTAATTATTTGTCAGTTTTGATCTATTTACAATAATAATGTGAAAATGCTAATTTTGAGTTCAGAATTTTCACCTGTCGTTAAGCCTCATAAAAATAACCAGAATCTATTCTACCTGAAAAATGAGTATCAAGCATGTTTCTTGGGATATTGACTTAAGTTATCATGCATAGGTGATAACATCAAAACCAAATTATTTTTTTGGAAAAATTGGCTCTCTGTTGTGAAATGGGCCTTATGTGTATGGCTGTTCCAAAGTGAGTGAGTGAGTGAATAGAATTTAACGTCACTTTCAACAATATTTCAGCTATATCACGACAAAGCAATTAAGCACCACCCAAAACCTAAAACATCGAGGACAGCGCACAAGACACAGACAGGACGCTTACATGGTGCAATAAAGACAAGTGATATTACAGTGCTAGACATCACATTATCAAGTTCCTGTTGCTTCTCAGCGAAATGCATTGAAACAACAGGAACTTGAACCCATCCAACCACCCGCTCCAAAGTGAGTAGGACTGGAGCCTACTATGGAAAAAAAATTGGGCCTTTCAGATTCAATGGGTGGATAGCAAAGGGGTCTTCATGGACAGGAGATTATGCATGTGGTATTCTCATGAATAAATCCGTATTCACTTCCAACAAAAGGCTACCTTATAAATGCCTTACAGTAGATATGAACCTCCAGGGATATTTCCCATCTCCACCCCAATCCCCCCTCCCCCATTCGACATCAGGCCAAAAAGACCTTATCCAGTTTCCATTTAAAAATTATTTCCAATCCATTCATTCTTGTTCTCAACTTATTTTGTCTCACCGACTTCACTGTCAACACCTTAAAAATATGTAAATGAACTTTACACAAAAGTATCATGGCCACCGTGGGATGCATGGCTCATCAGAGAGATTGCCATTTTCAAAATCATATTCTTGATAAACATGATAAATGACACGGGTTATCAACCTAAAAATTCGACCAAAAAGGTCCATGTCCCCTGCCAGCTTGTCATAGCCTGACAAGTTATTACTGAAGGTGATAGTTTAGAAATGATCGTGATCTACGCCCTTAAGAAATTCAAAATTGAAAAATAAGTAAATCACATCAAGCTCAAACTTCGCAAACATGTAATTGAGTATTAGTAGATGCAATATTGATGCCAACCAGGTGTGAACTTTGTCAATTTCAATCTGTTTGAGAAATTTTCAAAAGTTTTGAAATCAGAGAAAAAAGCACTTCACAAATGTTTAACATTTTTATACCCCCCCCCCCTCTCTAATTAGAGGGGGTCATAAGTAGAGGGGACATATAGCGATCGCTTTGTCCTTCTGTGCGTGCGTCTGTCCATCCGTCTGTCCGGACGAATTTCTCTTCCGCGCAATATCTTGGTTAATATTTGATCGACAGGATTGAAACTTGCATGAAATGTGGCCAGTGCCTCGTAGTTGTGCAGTGTAAAGTTTTTCCGAGTTTCTTTTTTTTTTTAAAGAGCTATGGCCCTTTATTCCTGAAATCTCCGTGAATTGGGACTTGTCCGAGCTGGATCTTGGTTAATATTGTATGGACAATTATGAAGTTTGCATGATATGTGGCCAGTGCTTTGTAGTTGTGCAGCATGAAGTTTCTCCGTGTTTCGCGTATATTTTCAAGAGTTATGGCCCTTTTGTTCTTGTTCGGGCTGGATCTCGGTTAATATTAGATGGACATTGATGAAATTTGCATGATCACTACCCAATAGTTATGCAGCATGAAGTTTCTCTGCATTTCGGTTATATTTTCAAGAGTTACGGCCCTTGGTTCCTCAAACCTGACTGACTGGGAAATATATTTGTCCACGTTGGATCTCGGTTAATACAGAACAGAACAATGGCCGGGCAGTGTTGGACTAAAGCGAAATGGGGGGCATACAATTAAGCAATCTCTGATTGCTTACTTCCTGCGTGTATTATTTAAATATTGACCGGTTAATTGCACCAGGGCAACCCAAATTAAGTGTTAAGTTTGACGTTCCTGTGATTTATTTCCAAGATACTGGATCTTTTTTAGCATGACACCAACCCGTGTCTACAACAACAACGTTGTAATGCATGCAGTGGACCCTTAAATTTATGAAAAAAATATCATATTGCAGCGCTGTGCAACCAGAGTCTTGGCCGAAATTGGGCCACCTCCAAGATTCAAGATCAGCGTGTACTCGCCAGTGCAATACAGCCAAGTCAGCAGGTTGATGTATTTGAATAAAATACCCAGAATAATAGATCCCTGTATAAGCCCATGGGCCTAGTTGTCATTTCTCAGGATGTATTGCAAGGATCTTTCTCAAATTTGGTACACAGGTTCCCCTTGGGGTCTAGTTGTGCAAGATAACTTTTTCGGTCCGATTCCAAAATCCAATATGTCCATCTGATGGCCATCTTGGATTTCCCCATGAAAATTTGTTATTGCGATTTCTCAGGAACTACTTCATGGATCTTTGTCAAATTTGGTACACAGGTTCCCCTTGTGATCTAGTTGTGCAAGATACCTTTTTCTTTCTGATTCGAAAATCCAATATGGCCACCAGGCGGCCATCTTGGATCTCCCCATGCAACTTTGTTATCATGATTTCTCAGGAAGTACTGCATGGATCTTTCTTAAATTAGGTACATAGGTTCCCGTTGGGGTCTAGTTGTGCAAGATACCTTTTCTGTTTCGATTCGAAAATCCAATATGGCCACCAGGCAGCCATCTTGGATTTCCCCGTGAAACTTTATTGTCATTTCTCAGAAAGTATTGCATGGATCATCTTTCTCAAATTCGGTACACAGGTTCGCCTTGGGGTCTAGTTGTGCAAGATACCTTTTCTGGTCCGATTCGAAAGTCCAATATGGCCACCAGGCGGCCATCTTGGATCTCCCCATGCAACTTTGTTATCGTGATTTCTCAGGAAGTACTGCATGGATCTTTCTCAAATTTGGTACATAGGTTCCCGTTGGGGTCTAGTTGAGCAAAATACCCTTTTCTGGTCCGATTCGAAAGTCCAATATGGTCACCAGGCGCCCATCTTGGATTTCTCCTTGAAACATAGTTATCGTGAATCCTCAGGAACTACTTCATGGATCTTTCTGAAATTTTGTACACAGGT
>JAVTVY010013213.1:0-54632 GCA_036873755.1 Hanleya hanleyi | reverse complement strand
TCAAATTGAAGCTAACGTGAAATGCTTCACATTGATACCTCACTCGACCCCATTGGACCACTAGGGGCGCCTCTAACTCCAAAAAAGACTATTTTGAAGATTGAAGATTGATATCAAAAATATCAAGATATCAAAATAGCCTTTTGGGGGTTAGAGGCGTCCCTAATGGTCCAATCGGGTCGAGTGAGGTATCAAATTGAAGGTGACGTGAAGGAGCATCTGATAGACTGGGTGTGGGCTTGAATTAGGGTGATTCTGCGCATGCGCAAAGGCCGAAGGCTATGAAAATAGCCTTTTTTGGAGCTAGGAGAGCCCCTAGTGACCCGATGGAGCCGAGTGAGGTATCAATGTGAAGGTGAGATGAAGGGCCATCTGATGGACTGGTGTGGGTTGAACTATCAGCATTCTGCGCATGCGCAAGAATGAAAATAGACGTTTTGGAGCTATTTGACTATTAAAAAGGAAAAAAGAATGAACACTAAGCATTTTTTTAATTTTCTACTATTTTTTATTAACACACAATGAACGTATTCACAAGGGTATTGAATTTAATACAATTATATCTGAGTATTGAATTTTTTAATACAATTAACAGTGAAAAAACTCTGAATTATAATACAATTATACGCTCTCCAGATCAATAAATGTGTATGGTCAATGTTTTCCTTGTTCTCCTCAATAGTTCGTCAACAAGACTTGTTTGAATTCATCATCATCTTTCTGTCCTTGGTGCACATAGATGTACGTCACAATCTCTTCACGTGGGATTTTGGAAGGACAAGCCGCTACCACTGCCATGGCAATTTGCGCCTCGGTCACAGCCTGTAGTGCTTCAGTGAGGCTCGCGTATGAGGCTACCAGAGTGTTCATGTGAGGTCTGATGAGCTGCAGGACTGTGTCAATGTACTTCTCATATATATAGTTCGATACCTGGTAGGCCAGAGTTTGACGAATTGTACTGGCAAGACTCTGCAACTCCCGCCAGGCCGTTAATTTCAATGTGACACCTTGAGGACAAGCAACAAGCTCTTGTGTATCTAATCGCTTTCGCCATTTTCGAATATGCACCAAGAGCTGGTCGTTGAAATAAGCACAACTCACAAAGATGTCGTCACCCACAGGAAATTTCGCTTCGTCATTTCCCTGGTCACGAATAACCGCATCGATGGCGTAATCAAGGGTCTCCAGTTTTTGTCAGGTGTCCAAGTTCATGGCAATATGCTTACCAGGTCTGTCGTTAAAGCCCGCTGCATTAAAATGCACTTCTTCGTCTTTTACACTGACCGTTAAATAGGGTGAGAGCTCCCAAATGTCCTTGTGGGCTGCCTGGTGAGCCGCTTCGATCAGATTATTGATCTCCTGGACAGACAGAGGAAGTTCTTGTTTCACAGGCACTTGCTGGGGTACTACTGGCTCAGGTATTACTAACGGTGTTAGACGGGGGCGTTTGGGACGTCCAGCACGTTTAGCACTCTCTGAGCTAGTACGTTTGCTAGCTGTACGCTCTTCGGTAGTGTCCACCACTAACATATCATCATCTTGTATAACGTCGTCGTCGGCTTCAAGTAGATCTGCTAGTTCGCCATTTCCCGTGATCTTCAACGCCGCCACGAAGGATAGACATCCATAGTAGGTAAAGTGCGGTACATCATCGATGAGAGCTCTGTTTCGTGCTGAAATGGTTTTCTCCGCCATGATTTCTTCGACACGCTGTTCCAGGAGTATGTTTTCCTCCGCCATAAGGAAATCACATAAGTCACCCACACGCTCCATCTCATCAATCAGACGAACACGGTACTTTGCAAGCCTCGCTAAAAATAATGATGATGATGACGCCATGACTATGGGCTGGTGAAAAACTATTACGGAGTAATAGTCTAGTGAATTGGCACTGGTAAAATCGAAAAAAGTATGTCTCATACAAGCGGATAGGCAAGTAGGCAAACTGGTTGGATGACTGACTAGAGGTGAAGCAAGCAGGCAGGCAGGCAGGCAGGCAGACAGGTAAGTCACAGTGCTACGCAAAAGTAGTCCAATGAATACACCCTTTCCCTAAAAATCGACTGCTTTTATACGTTTTTTTTCACGTGGGTTCAAAATGGTGGATACTCACCTCCCACGCCCTTAAAACCAAGCCGCCATTTTGAACCCACCCCACACCACGTCAATTGATGAGTGGGGTGGGTTCAAAATGGCGGATACTCAACTCCCATTCACGTAAAAACAAGCCGCCATTTTGAACCCACCCCCACTCACACCAGTGACTCACCCGGGTGAGTGGGGTGGGTTCAAAATGGCGGCACCTTATTTTACACACACAACACCACAAGCCGCCATTTTGAACCCACCCCACTCACCCAGGTCAATCAGTGCACGGGGTGAGTGGGTGGGTTCAAAATGGCGGACTTTAAGTGGTCTATAGAAAATAAAGTAGCCGCCATTTTGAACCCACCCCACTCACATATCACTCATAGGCCACGCCCCCTCATCACGCATGCGCACAGCCACACTTTCACACCCAAACAAAGTTCTGCGCATGCGCAGTGAGACGCTACTGGACTGAAAGACTCCTTGTATACTAACGACATGTCTCATAGCCCTGTACAACAGTGGTCCGCAGGATATGGCTCTCCCATTTTTGTCGGGTTTACCAAGGGTAAACCCTACATTAGTATCACTTTTCAGTTTTTCTGTTTTCTTCTGCACATGTGTAGTTTTGATCTCCTGCCCGGAGACTGTTCTCATTTGATGCCCCTTACAGCATTCACAACAGGCCTCGCACAAGCCATGCAATTCCAGGCGCTAAGAGTAATGGAATTTCATGGAAAGTCAGAGGAAATATATGTACAGAGTCCGGGAAAATGAGTGGAAAAAGCTAAGTTATTCTCTGAAGTTCAGCGAAATTTATTGCGGAATAAAAATCCAAACAGCCGTGAAACGTGTTTGCTGATGACCCTTCGCCAGATTGGAACGAGGTCAGACAGCTCATTTACATATTTTGTGTAGTCCATTAGTTGAACTAAACTCGTGACTGTTTCCCGCTGAATTAATATTCATATTCTGTGACGTGTATTGGTCGAGGTCATAATGTCGACAGCTGATTGGCTCACGCTCTTGACATCTGTACTAATTTACGTATCAGAACAGTCGCCATTTGAACTGGTCAAATTGCAGTCGCCATTGTTCGTTGGTTTGGAATTTAGCTTTGGGCTAATTTTGCCGATGCCGGGAAAATGCAAATTTAGTGAACATTGGCTGAGACTGGATGATTATAACTGTGGTTGTCCCGTCACGATGAGAGGACAGCAACGTACACGGTGTGTCAAACAAATGTGGATCTGTCCAATATCTGCGATGGTCCTTTACGGAGCCATACAAAAATTACAGGATACACAAACTTTACACACATATTCTTGAGGTTGTTCTATAATTATATGGCACTTTATAAATTATTATTACGAATATGAATTTTAATATTTTTGAACATTTTTCAATCTTTGGTAAGCTACCTTACAACAAAAGTTATGATTCATATATAGTGCAAGATCACAAAGATGATCTTCACTTTAGATAGGGAATCGTCCTCAATGTGTTTTTGATACACACAGCTCGTGGGGCTAATTTTTGTCAAAAAAGCACCAAATTGACAATTTGAATAGATAAAGATAAAGAATAATCAAGACCTACAGACAAACACAACCAGACTTACAGTGGTTCAAACCTGCCGTATTTTGCACTTTTCGGTGCATTTACAGTCGACATTTTCTCTCCAAAATTCTCCTTGCAAAATTATGACACCTTTAACCAAAATCATATTTAGACTTATTTGTTGGTCAAAATAGCTAAAATTGGTTTTGGTTAAAGGTGTCCTATTTTTGTAACAAGAGAAAATCCGCACCGAAAAGTGCCTAAAAATACGAAAATAAGCCAACTTACCAACTTTAGTGAGCCATAAATCCGTGTTCGTGCATCTGCAGTCCTTCATTATTTCGGGTCTTATAATTCAGCATGAAGGCTGTACAAAATGGTCCATTTCATATCCCTTTGATCAAAGTGAAAGTTTGGCCCTTCAGACCGAACAGCTTGAGGACGATTCCCTATGTCAAGCGAACACCACCATTCTCCTCTGATGCAAGTAAACCCGACATCAGTACTTTAAGTACTTTGATTAAACGGGGCTCCACTATATATGAGAGTCCCACAGCTATGCTATAACGGTGGTCCCCATATGTGACAGTCCCACAGCTATGTTATAACGGTGGTCCCCATATGTGACAGTCCCACAACTATGTTATAACGGTGGTCCCCATATGTGACAGTCCCACAGCTATGTTATAACGGTGGTCCCCATATGTGACAGTCCCACAACTATGTTATAACGGTGGTCCCCATATATGACAGTACCATGCATAGCTATCTTATAACGGTGGTCCCCATATGTGACAGTCCCACAGCTATGGTACAACGGTGGTCTCCATATATGACAGTACCATGCATAGCTATCTTATAACGGTGGTCCCTCATATAAGACAGTACCATAGCTATGTTATAACGGTGGTCTCCCATATATGCCTGCCTAATTGCTATGTTATATAGGTGCACCCCCACATATGACTGTCCCATTGCTATGTTATAACGTTGACCCCCCCCATATATGACAGTCTCATTGCTATGTTATATAGGTGCACCTTCAGATATGACTGCCCCATAGCTATGTTATAACGGTGATCCCCTATATATGACAGTCTCATTGCTATGTTATAACGGTGGTCCTCCATATATGACTGTCCCATTGCTATGTTATAACGGTGGTCCCCCATATATGACAGTCCCATAGCTATGTTATATAGGTGCACCTTCAGATATGACTGCCCCATAGCTATGTTATAACGGTGATCCCCTATATATGACAGTCTCATTGCTATGTTATAACGGTGGTCCTCCATATATGACTGTCCCATTGCTATGTTATAACGGTGGTCCCCCATATATGACAGTCCCATAGCTATGTTATATAGGTGCACCTTCAGATATGACTGCCCCATAGCTATGTTATAACGGTGATCCCCTATATATGACAGTCTCATTGCTATGTTATAACGGTGGTCCTCCATATATGACTGTCCCATTGCTATGTTATAACGGTGGTCCCCCATATATGACAGTCCCATAGCTATGTTATATAGGTGCACCTTCAGATATGACTGCCCCATAGCTATGTTATAACGGTGATCCCCTATATATGACAGTCTCATTGCTATGTTATAACGGTGGTCCTCCATATATGACTGTCCCATTGCTATGTTATAACGGTGGTCCCCCATATATGACAGTCCCATAGCTATGTTATATAGGTGCACCTTCAGATATGACTGCCCCATAGCTATGTTATAACGGTGATCCCCTATATATGACAGTCTCATTGCTATGTTATAACGGTGGTCCTCCATATATGACTGTCCCATTGCTATGTTATAACGGTGATCCTCCATATATGACAGTCCCATTGCTATGTTATATAGGTGCACCTCTATATATGACTGTCCCATTGCTATGTTATATAGGTGCACCCCCATATATGACTGTCCCATTGCTATGTTATAACGGTGGTCCCCCATATATGACTGTCCCATTGCTATGTTATATAGATGCACCCCCAGATATGACTGTCCCATTGCTATGTTATAACGGTGATCCCCTATATATGACTGTCTCATTCCTATGTTATATAGGTGCACCTCTATATATGACTGTCCCATTGCTATGTTATATAGGTGCACCCCCAGATATGACTGTCCCATTGCTATGTTATATAGGTGCACCCTCAGATATGACTGTCCCATTGCTATGTTATATAGGTGCACCCTCAGATATGACTGTCCCATTGCTATGTTATATAGGTGCACCTTCAGATATGACTGCCCCATAGCTATGTTATAACGGTGATCCCCTATATATGACAGTCCCATTGCTATGTTATATAGGTGCACCCCCACATATGACTGCCCCATAGCTATGATATAACGGTGATCCCCTATACATGACTGTCCCATTGCTATGTTATATAGGTGCACCCTCAGATATGACTGTCCCATTGCTATGTTATATAGGTGCACCTTCAGATATGACTGTCCCATTGCTATGTTATATAGGTGCACCCTCAGATATGACTGCCCCATAGCTATGTTATAACGGTGATCCCCTATATATGACAGTCCCATTGCTATGTTATATAGGTGCACCCCCACATATGACTGCCCCATAGCTATGATATAACGGTGATCCCCTATACATGACTGTCCCATTGCTATGTTATATAGGTGCACCCTCAGATATGACTGTCCCATTGCTATGTTATATAGGTGCACCCCCATATATGACTGTCCCATTACTATGATATAACGGTGATCCCCCAGATATGACTGTCCCATTGCTATATGTTATATAGGTGCACCCTCAGATATGACTGTCCCATTGCTATGTTATATAGGTGCACCTTCAGATATGACTGTCTCATTGCTATGTTATAACGGTGATCCCCTATATAGATTCAGATTCAGATTTCTTTATTTGTACATATACGCCCACGTGGGGCCGGGTACAACAACAAATTAATAAGTAACTGACCTAAATACATTCAAATAGATAAAGGCTATAACTCTCAGTTATATTACAAAGACTGTTCAAGGGACAGGAGTCTTGCTTGAATGTAATACACGCTTCTTTTCAAAGCAGCAATAAACGAAGCATCCCACGGCAGGAGCAATATCAGAAGGGGGGTCCAGGAGAAGCTCGAACAGGTTACATGTATCATACTGCTGTTGAGATATAATATTGACGATACCCTGCCTGAGCGCATGGTAGAAAGGGCATGACAATAAAAAATGCCGCTCATCCTCAACAGACCCTAGAGAGCACTGTTTGCAGACCCTCTCATTAGGAGGTATGTCTTTGTATCGACCTCTCTCGATTTCAAGAGAGTGAGTACTGAGGCGTAAACTAGTTAATGCAAGGCGGTGCTGTCTATTCTTAATATGTAAGAGATAGCTAGATAGTGAAATATCATGTTTAATCGTGCCAAATGTTCTCATTTTCGATGGTGAGCTATCCGCACCTTGCGATGTGCTGTCAAGGAAGAAGTTGACAAAATTTTCTTTAAGAAAACATGTCACTTTACTGCCAATGTTTCTTGGGGGACAAGACTGTCCAGGGAGATAACCCATAGATGAGTGAACCAGATTTTCAACAGCACTAACCCATGACAATTTAGGCTGCTGATGTATGAAAGATTTGTCTTCCATGTATGCGTCATAAAGTCGACTGTTGGTAGATGATCTTAATTTAGACCAATATTTAGCCATGCGCACTAATATCTGGACTGACATTGGGTATAAACCAAGTTCAGCCAGACAGCTGACATTATTAGTTCTCTTCGGTACTCCCAGTATACTCTTACAAGTTTGAATGGTAACTTTGTTACACACAGAACGAGACCAGTTGGAGAAGTCAAATTTCGGAGAGTTCAGAACACTGAGACCCCAGACTTCAGAAGCATAGGAACATATGGGTTCTGTTATAGAAATATACATTTTAATTGAGGTTTCAATAGGTAATGAATAATTAGTAGTTAGCCCCTGTTTGATTTTAAACCAGGAGCGCAACGCTCTGATTTTTAGGTTTGACACAGCCTTTTTGAAATTACCTTGACAGGTGAAGATAATACCAAGGTAACAATAAGAGTCAACAATGTGTAGAATGAGAGTATTAATGTTGAATACGAAATGAGCCTGGGCAAATTTATGGCTGCAGCCACAAACAAGGACTTTCGATTTATCGAGATTTATTTTGATTTTCCACTCAGAACAGAAAGTGGAGAGGTTATTTAGATTGGTTTGAAGACCAGATTTAGTTGTAGAGAACAGTACTAGGTCATCAGCATAGAGTAAATGAGAAACTTCATTGTCATTGAGAGTAGGGGCTTTGCCTAATGGGGAATTGAGATAATGCTGTAAATCATTCATGTAAATGTTGAATAGGGTGGGGCTGCAGACACAACCTTGTTTAACCCCCAATTCAGAGTCAATGGGTTTGGAAACACCCTGTTTGGTTCTAACTATATAAGAGGAGTGTGTATACATACTTTTCAAAACATTATAGATTTTCCCATTGATGTTGTGAGACATAAGTTTGTAGAACAGCCCATCATGCCAAATATGGTCAAATGCCTTACTGAAATCAATAAAACATATGAAGAGTTTTTTGTGAGTGGATTTATATTTCTTGATTAGTGTGTTTAACAGGAATATATTATCGACAGTTGAGAGTCCTTTCCGGAAGCCAAATTGGGCGCTATCTAAGAGTTCACTCTCTTCTAAATAGTTAGTGATGCGGCTGTTAATTATATTAAGGAAAAATTTACACAGACAACTGGCAAGGGCAATGCCTCTATAGTTGGTCGCCTCAGAGTTGTCTCCCTTCTTAAACACTGGGATGAGGAATGCACTGCTCCAACATGGTGGAAAGGATCCACTATCTAAGATAATGTTAAAGAGTTTCAGAAAGTGGTCCATTAATAAAGGAACAGAATTTTTTAACACTTCATTTAATATAAGATCAGGCCCACTGGATTTATTATTTTTAAGTTTCTTAACCGCAAATAACAATTCAGCCGCTGTAATAGGCTGATTCAAATCCTCATTAACATCTTTGGCTTGTTCATTCAAAACTACATTAGTTTTTACCTGGTCATGAAAAGGAAGACATTTATTGTTAATATCTTTGTTTTGCTTGGAGAAATGTTGATGCCATGTAGTAAGGGGAATGTTATCCACTGCTGAGGTACTATTATCTTCAGTGAGGGACTTGATTAATTTCCAGTACTCTTTCGGATCAGTAGACTGTAGTAGATTAAGTTTCGAAAGGATGTCCTCTCGAAATCTATTCTCCTTCCATTTTCTGGTTTTTTTTATAAAGTTTACGTTTTTGGTGTAAGTCATGAAGAAGACTACGGTCAAAAGGAAATGATAAATGCTGCTTCCAGGCTCTCTGGAGACTATTTTTAAGTTCCTGACAATCGCTATCAAACCATTTTTTACGTTTACGAGGGCCTTTTTTAATACGCACAAGTTTTAGGGACTTGTTGGAAGCGGTTAGGAGTATATCAGAGAAGTCAGAGGTCGCATTATTAATACCGTTTGGAGTACCGAAGGAGCTCATGAGGAAAGAGTTCATCTTTGACCTTATTTCACAGTCGTACTTAAGGGAGTGAGTGTATCGTTCAGTTGAAAGCCGGTCCCAGATGTACTTATATTGTGGGGATTTCGACGGTTTGGCATTAGTACGGTCATCCGTGTTCTTAGTATGAAGTGAGCATGCTGTAATCTGTGAGGATGAGGCGGCAATATTGAGTTCTAACGATACAATACAATGATCAGACAGGTAAGATAATGGCATCACTTTTAAAGAAGAGATATCCGGATACATACTGGAATGCACAAGGAACAAATCCACTGTGCTAGCCCCATTATATGTATAGCAGGTAAAATTACCAAAGCTATCGCCTGTGCATCTTCCATTAAGTATACAGATACCTGTACTTTTACAAAGCTGTGTGAGTGACTTGCCAAACTGATTAACTATAGAATCCTGATTATTTCGTATTGTAGGGATAGTTACGTTACATATAGTATTGAGATCAGGTAGGGGAGAGTGCCGCGATGCGTGACACACTGGGATAATATCAGTTATCAGCCTCATTGCTATGTCATATAGGTGCACCCTCAGATATGACTGCCCCATACCTATGATATAACGGTGATCCCCTATATATGACTGCCTCATTGCTATGTTATATAGGTGCACCCTCAGATATGACTGCCCCATACCTATGATATAACGGTGGTCCCCCATATATGACTGCCTCATTGCTATGTTATATAGGTGCACCTTCAGATATGACTGTCCCATAGCTATGTTATAACGGTGATCCCCTATATATGACAGTCCCATAGCTATGTTATATAGGTGTACCCTCAGATATGACTACCCCATTGCTATGTTATATAGGTGCACCCTCAGATATGACTGTCCCATTGCTATGTTATAACGGTGGTCCTCCATATATGACTGCCTCATTGCTATGATATATAGGTGCACCCCCAGATAGGACTGTCCCATTGCTATGTTATATAGGTGCACCTCTATATATGACTGTCCAATTGCTATGTTATAACGGTGGCACTCCATATATGACTGCCTCATTGCTATGTTATACAGGTGCATCCCCAGATATGACTGTCCCATTGCTATGTTATATAGGTGCACCTCTATATATGACTGTCCCATTGCTATGTTATATAGGTGCACCCCCAGATATGACTCTCCCATTGCTATGTTATAATGGTGCACCCCCATATATGACTGTCCCATTGCTATGTTATAAAGGTGGTCCCCCATATATGACTGTCCCATTGCTATGTTATATAGATGCACCCCCATATATGACTGTCCCATTGCTATGATATAACGGTGATCCCCCATATAAGACCTGTCCCATAGCTATGTTATATAGGTGCACCCCCAGATATGGCTGTCTCATTGCTATGTTATATAGGTGCACCCCCAGATATGGCTGTCTCATTGCTATGTTATATAGGTGCACCCCCAGATATGACTGTCTCATTGCTATGTTATATAGGTGCACCCCCAGATATGACTGTCCCATTGCTATGTTATATAGGTGATCCCCCATATAAGACCTGTCCCATAGCTATGTTATATAGGTGCACCCCCATATATGACTGTCCCATTACTATGATATAACGGTGATCCCCCAGATATGACTGTCCCATTGCTATGTTATATAGGTGCACCCCCATATATGACTGTCCCATTGCTATGTTATATAGGTGATCCCCCATATAAGACCTGTCCCATTGCTATGTTATATAGGTGCACCCCCATATATGACTGTCCCATTACTATGATATAACGGTGATCCCCCAGATATGACTGTCCCATTGCTATGTTATATAGGTGCACCCCCATATATGACTGTCCCATTGCTATGTTATATAGGTGATCCCCCATATAAGACCTGTCCCATTGCTATGTTATATAGGTGCACCCTCATATATGACTGTCCCATTACTATGATATAACGGTGATCCCCCAGATATGACTGTCCCATTGCTATGTTATATAGGTGCACCCTCAGATATGACTGTCCCATTACTATGATATAACGGTGATCCCCCAGATATGACTGTCCCATAGCTATGTTATATAGGTGCACCCCCATATATGACTGTCCCATTACTATGATATAACGGTGATCCCCCAGATATGACTGTCCCATTGCTCTGTTATATAGGTGCACCCTCAGATATGACTGTCCCATTACTATGATATAACGGTGGTCCCCCATATATGGCTGTCTCATTGCTATGTTATATAGGTGCACCCCCATATATGACTGTTCCATTACTATGATGTAACGGTGACCCCCATATATGACTGTCCCATTGCTATGTTATATAGGTGCACCCTCAGATATGACTGTCCCATTACTATGATATAACGGTGGTCCCCCATATATGGCTGTCTCATTGCTATGTTATATAGGTGCACCCCCATATATGACTGTTCCATTACTATGATGTAACGGTGATCCCCCATATATGACTGTCCCATTGCTATGTTATATAGGTGCACCCCCATATATGACTGTCCCATTACTATGATATAACGGTGGTCCCCCATATATGGCTGTCTCATTGCTATGTTATATAGGTGCACCCCCATATATGACTGTTCCATTACTATGATGTAACGGTGATCCCCCATATATGACAGTCTCATTGCTATGTTATATAGGTGCACCCTCAGATATGACTGCCCCATTGCTATGTTATAACGGTGACCCCCTATATATGACTGTCCCATAGCTATGTTATATAGGTGTACCCTCAGATATGACTGTCCCATTGCTATATTATAACGGTGGCACTCCATATATGACTGCCTCATTGCTATGTTATATAGGTGCACCTCCAGATATGACTGTCCCATTGCTATATTATAATGGTGGTCTCCCATACAAGACTATCTCATTGCTATGTTATTTAGGTGCACCTCCAGATATGACTTTCCCATTGCTGTTATAACGGTGCTCCCCCATATATGACTGCTTCATTGCTATGCTATAATGGTGCTCCTCTAGATATGACCGTCCCACTGCTATGTTAATATTGTGCTCCCCCAGATATGACTGTCCCGTTGCTATGTGATAACGATGCTTCTCCAGATATGGCAGTCCCATTGACAGGTTATAATTGCGATCCTCCAGGTATGAGTGCCTCATTGAAATGTTAGCACAAATATGAATGTATCATTGCTATGCTGTAACGTGCTCCCCCAGAAATGACGGTCACATCGTTGTGTGATGTCGGTGCTCACCCAGATATGGAAGTCCCCGTGATGTGTTAATATGGTGGTTCCCGCAGATAAGACTGCCCTATTGCTATGTTATATCGGTGCGTCCAGATACGGTCATCCCATTGCTATATCATATCGATGGTCCCCCATTATGACTGTCATATTTCTATGGTACAACAATGCTTCCCTTGGTATGACTGTTCCATTGCTACGTCATAACGGTGACCTCCCTTTATGACTGTCATATTTCTATGGTACAGCAATGCTTCCCCTGATATGACTATTCCTTTGCTACGTCATAACGGTGACCTCCCTTTATGACTGTCATATTTCTATGGTACAACAATGCTTCCCTTGGTATGACTGTTCCATTGCTACGTCATAACGGTGACCTCCCATTATGACTGTCATATTGCTATGTTACAGCACTGCTTCCCTTGATACGAATGTCTCATTGCTATGCTATATCGGTGGTCCCCCATTATGACTGTCATATTGCTATGTTACAGCACTGCTTCCCTTGATACGAATGTCTCATTGCTATGCTATATCGGTGGTCCCCCATTATGGCTGTCATATTGCTATGTTACAGCACTGCTTCCCTTGATACGAATGTCTCATTGCCATGCTATATCGTTGGTCCCCCATTTTGACTGTCATATTGCTATGTTACAGCACTGCTTCCCTTGATACGAATGTCTCATTGCTATGCTATATCGGTGGTCCCCCATTATGACTGTCGTATTGCTATGTTACAGCACTGCTTCCCTTGATACGAATGTCTCATTGCTATGCTATATCGGTGGTCCCCCATTATGACTGTCGTATTGCTATGTTACAGCACTGCTTCCCTTGATACGAAGGTCTCATTGCTATGCTATATCGGTGGTCCCCCCATTATGACTGTCATATTGCTATGGTGCAGCACTGCTTCCTTTGATATGTCTGTTCCATTACTATGTTATAACCGAGGTCTTCCAGATAGGGCTGTCCTGTTGCAATAGTTGCGGTGCCTCCTCAGATATGACTGTCCTATTGCTATTGTACAGCGGTGCTCTCCTGAATATGCCTGTCCTATGGCTATGTCATAACGGTGGTCCCGCGGATGTGATTATCCTATTTCTACGGTGTAGCGGTGCTCCTCAGGATATGACTGTCCTTTGGCTATGTTATAACGGTTCTCCCCTGAAAAAGACTGCCTCATCACTGTGGTACAGCGGTGCTTCCCTGGATATGACTGTCATATTGATATGTTAAAACGGTGCTTCCCAGCATATGACTGTCCTATTTTTATGTTGTAACTATGGTCCGCTGATTATTGCTGTCGCATTGCTATGGTTTACCTCCGGATATGACTGTACTATTGCTAAGTTATAATGATGGTCTCCTAGATTTGGTTGTCCTATTGTTGTGGTACAGCAGTGCTTTCCTGGATATGACATATTGATATAATGTAATGTGTTCCCTTAAGTTCATGAGATATTGGCATTTGTTTGTTTGCCGGCCATCTTGGATGCCATCTTGAAGTTTGAGGTGATTAGTCATGGTACTCAATCTGACATATGACATTTTTTCCGCAAAAAAAAACATACGGTATATATTCATATAGACACTTCAACTCATCCCAAATACGAGAAGAGATATTGGCATTTCCTGGTCGCTATCTTAATTGGGAAGTAGGTCACGCAGGTCGGATATCCTCTATGAATCCTCTGTTCCAAGATATAGTAACGGTTACTCACCTGCAAAAATAATCTAACCCCGTCAGTTTCTTGTACACCAGGGTATCTATAGTCTGACTGGGTTGCTTCACACGCTGAAATTCCCTCCTCACTTACGGAACTTCAGTATGAGAGATATCTGCCCTTTTCCGTGATTCAGAAACGTCTGACCGCTCATATGTTATATAATGTTAGGGGCCAAGGCACTGCCATCGTGAGAGAAACCAAGTAATTTGATTTGTCAAAGTATCCAGTAGGCCTACATTGGTTGCAAGCGCTCCAGTTACTTGTGGGCATGGTATGTCCTCGAGGGAAACAGAAGTATCTTTTCCTTCTGATGCGATCGCGCTCTACAAACATATACAAGTATAATACTATCATCCTTGACATTCACTGCATGCTCTCCACCATTGCGTCCACTTATGAAATAATCAAGGTAGACCCTGTATAAAGGGATGCCACCAAGTAGTCAATCCATTGTGCTCTGGTACAATCTAATTAAAATTAAAACCTATCTGCTCACCCATTTGGATATGTCGCTTGCAGGATCTAATCTATGAGGAGCCGTTTGTCACTCTCTGATTTAATCTACTTATTTATAAATATCAGGTAATTATCAGCCAGATATATCAATCCGTTACACATGAAGGTGAAATAAACACTAGTTCTAGTAAAATTTAAATCCTACATCAGCGAAAATAATGCGTGAAAGATTTATAAATACCTGTTTTAGATTGATGGATATATATCTCTAGTTAGGTTATTTTTTGGATATCAATTTCTTCAATATATCCTCGATCAACGATCACGTATTTATATATGCAACGTAACGTATCTTGCTGATATATAAATATTTCAAAATGTGTTGTTGGAGATATATATATTCTGTCATCGCCAAAGTTCTGATGTGTAAATCCTGAACTGAGAAAGTTGTGGATATATATATCCTAGTGAAACATGCTAATGAGCTGCGATACGTATTACACCAAAACCGCTGATGTCACCCGAAGCTCTCCAAGTCTTATCTTTACCGCGCATATAAGGCATATAATCATGCTGTCTAATTTTCCTACGAAGTAGGGTCTCATTTGCAAATTGTCCGGTAATGAGTGAGTGAGTCAGTGAGTGAGTGAGTGAGTGAGTCCATCCGAATTCTTTCGTAAGGATAATAAGGAGAACCGTTGATGAATAAGGAGAACCTTGATTTTTGGCATGAAGGTGCAACCGTTGAAAAATAAGGAGAACCGTTAAGGAGAACCGTTGAAAAATAAGGAGAACCTTGATTTTTAGCATGAAGGTGCATTAGGGGACTGTTACCAGCAAGTTCTGAGCTGACCTACTTTTGATGAAAATTTGACCTACTTAGGTGACCTATAACATTACGCTTGGATCCACAAGTCATCTTCCTCACCCTACTTCGTAGGTCCTATGACGTTAGTCACACTACTCATGTTTTTTAAAGAAATAAATATATTTTTGCTTTTCATTCCAGTAATTTCCGGAAACTATAGAAGTGTTAAATTCTGCTTATTTGGTGTTAGATTTCTCAATTTGGCATAAGTCAAACATAATCGAAAAATGAAAGTTCATTTTTTTAATTTTGGTTCTCCGACTTTTTTCAAAAGGCTAAGATGCTCTAAAGGTAGCATGGCTTTTACCTGAGAAAAAACCTTGCTGTTACGTTTATGTTTGTGTCATTAGCACAGACAACAAAAAGAATATAAGCCTACCGCAATATCAGTTCAATCAATTTGACGTAGGGGGCCTGCAGTAATAGTCAGGCGACAAAATATCGAAATTTGTCTTGGCCTTCTTATATATTTTAGTAGCAGTTTTCTAATATAATATCATTATTACATATATTGAAAAACTCTATTAAATTGTATACAACCAAAAACAAAAACAGCCAAAAGTCATTTGAGAGGACAATCGATTACGTCGACGCTCCTTACTGAATATTTACAGATTATAATCTGAAGAGCAGTTTACGTTAAGTTTCATAAAACATGCGGATAGAAAATCCCTGCATGGACGTACAACGCTAACAACAGAAGGAGTTTTCTAGGGTAGGTAAAATCCTATCATAATTCAATCACCAAATACAATAACCTTTAATTTCGTGGACAAAACAGTCGTCTAATAAATTTGTTAATCCTCTCGACTCATTGAAATAGCCAATAAATAATGGTTGATCTGCTTGATTTCTGGCCATTTTGTCAACTTGCTGTTCTAATAAATTTATCACGCCCTGACGAGCGTATTTGGTGAGATATTTCACTTCTTACAATTGAATTATTAGAGGGTTTACTGCAAATGCCGCACCATCTTTGATGATAACTAACGCCGATGGAGACGAAAGACTCAGGCCCACTATATCTACTATATGACAATCAAGATTTTGTTCAAACATTTCCCCCGGCGGATAAACATAAACTTCCTGTCAGCGGACCATAAATTCTGACACCTTGACATTTCAACTTTTATTAACCCTGGTCATTTCCAAAACCACAGCAAAACCGACGACGTCACCGGCTACTCATTAGTATACCTTACTTCGGATATATACATGTATATGCAATACTTTCTCAGTTCAGGATTTATAAATCAGAACTTTGGCGATGACAGTATACATATATCCCCAACAACACATTTTGAAATATTTATATATCAGCAAGATACGTTACGTCGGATATATAAATACGATATCGTCGATCGAGGATATATATATATATATTGAAGAAATTTATATCCAAAAAATAACATAGCTAGATATATATATATATATATCTCAAATACTTTAAATATGTATTTATAAATCTTTCACGTATTATTTTCGCTGATATAGGATTTAAATTTTATTAAACCCAGTGTTTATTTCACCTCCATGTTTAACGGATTTATATAACTGGCTGATAAATACCAAATATATATGAATAAATAAATTAAATCAGAAAGTGACAAACGGCGCCTCATACTAACCGGCTTGCAGTAACGCGCCTGTCAACCAATCCCGAGATCTTCAGTTTATCCAGCCAATTTCTACGTTCCCACTTCGAACCTGCCTTGATTTATCTGACCCCTTCAGCGTTCAAAATCCGAGGTGTAAATTTCACCAGCTAACGACAGAAGAACCAATCAGAACGTACACACCGATTGCGAGTGAAGTCACATAGAGTGACATCGAGTGACATCATCCTCTATTAGCGGCGTCCTTCCTCCTAATATGGTACCCACTAATTAGGTCAGCCAATCAATAACGCTCTTGTGCGAACCATTTCGAATTTCAAATGTTTTCGAGGTCAGTGACGTCTCGTGTCTATAAGTTATTTGAACATTGAAGGGGTCCAGATATATCAAGGGAAGTTCGAAGTGGGGACGTAAAAATTGGCTGGATAAAATGAAGATGTCTCTGGTTGGCTCAGTCCGAATCACACGACAAGCTGTCGGGGAATCTTCTGATGTTGCCGCCCTTCCGCCAGGTTGACACCATAATGCGGGGTAGAATTATGGACTGGTCCTAGGGCCAACCTCCCCACAGCGCATGCTCCATTTCGCAGGCTCCATTACCATCCCTGCCACCAATAGCGGAAGTTGACCTTTACTACGTTGCCATGACGTATAGGGGAAACCAACCAACGCACGATTCAGTTTGAATCCGGCCGAACAACTCCTTTAGTGTTGCACATGAGCGAACTACTTTTCATATGCTCTGTCCAGATAAACAGGGATAATTCTTTTTAACGCTAGGGCAACAGAGGTATTATGCAAACTTGAAAAGTAATCGAAATGTTCCGTAACATCTATTTTACTACATATGATGTCACTTCCGGCGATGTGCGCGAAGGCCCCGAATCCGGTCCAAAAATCTGACTGGTGGCTGGGGTTTTATTATACCCCCAGCGAGGTGGTTGTCCTACGGCTTCAACCTTGGGTTAAAACAGAGACCATGACCCTATCCCGCCTCGCCGACTGCAAGTAAAGTAGCTAAAATCCGGCCGTGATGTCATAAGACTATTAAATGTCCATGAGCTGCCACTCAAGCTTCAATTGAAATTGAGATTCAATTGAAATCAGTAAGATCCTACATATCGACATATACCACCGGGGAGTATTGGTAGGATATTTATTTCTTAAGATTGGCTCTGGTATGAAGCTGAAGCAGAGGCTATTCCGAATGGAAGTCTGGCATACTGGACTAAGCCACGATATTTATCGTAGTGTACTTTCGGGCCGACTCTTCTAAATCAATTTGGTGATATGCATGAGAAAAATCGAGTCTGGTGAACTTCTGTCTACCTTTCAAACTATGCCAGAAGTCATCAAAGCGTGCATGGCAAGGGGATACTGTTCCAATTCAAGGATTTTGTTTGTGATTAACTTTTAGTTGCTACATATACGGATGCTACCAACAGGGTTTCTCATAGGTAAAATCGAACAGGCATAGTCTGAACGAGAGATCATGAAGGATCTTGGCGCCAACCATTGTCCAATAATTGTAAGCTAATGACTAGAGGATTTTTTTGTCCATTGTTACTAAGAACAAACGATTGATTTGTAATTTTGTTTACAGAATTTCGAATCTGAGCGAAAAAGATCGAAAAATGGACACTGAAAAACACCAAGATATAATCTAAGTTTCAGGAGTTTCAAGATTTCTAGAAACTGTACTTATATCGATTGTTATAATACAAGAGAAATGAGCAAAGTTAGTCTGAAAGTGAATGTACATGTACGGAGGATCCTTCATCTTCGTTTCGTAGTCATCATTGGGCACTGGAAACGAAGACCAATCTCTTTGACACTTTGGCATGAGCTATGAAACATACTTAAGATTTTATAATTAGGAACGAATGCTAATTCTGTTCTGTCCACTTGGCTAGTTTGAGATATCTCTTTTAAGATATCATGCTCGAAAATAGTAAGATGGTACAATACTTAAAACTGAAGGGATCCGGTCCGTGCAGTAATGTTGAAACTTCGAAAGTGCCTGAATCCTGATTATCTCCCTTGGATCGAAACATGCAGTAGTCTACAGTTGTCGAGTTGTGACGTTGAGTCACAAGAATGACGTCCCTTCATGTAGCCGACCACGAAAGGGTGGGGCAGTTCACTTGCTACTGCATGGACTAAAGAAAACTGATTTAAAATTTGAAGAAATACATTTTAATTCCGAATTATTTGAACTCTTTAATATGGAAGGTGAAGGTATGGATATTCTCTATAGTCAATATATAGAATATGCCCCACCGTTTGATCCGACGACTCTTGTGATGCAACGTCACAACTCGAGAATACCGTATTAATTTGAAGCGTAACTTGGATTTTCGAATTGGACCAGAAAAGGTATCTTGCATGTGGGACCTGTGTACTAAATTTCAGAAAGATCCATGAAATATTTCCTGAGAATTCACGATAACAATGTTTCAAGGGAAAATTCAAGATGGCCGCCTTGTGGCCATATTGGATTTTCGATTCGGACCGAAAAAGGTATCTTGCACAACTAGACTCTAAGGGGAACCTGTGTACCAAACTTGAGAAAGATCCATGCAGTACTTCCTGAGAAATCACGATAACAAAGTTGCATGGGAAAATCCAAGATAGCCGCCTGTTGGCCATATTGGATTTTCGATTCGGACCAGAAAAGGTATCTTGCACAACTAGACGACAAGGAGATCCTGTGTACCAAATTTAACAAAGATCCATGCAGCATTTCCTGAGAAATCGCAATAACAAAGTTTCATGGGGAAATCCAAGATGGCCGCCTGATGGACATATTGGATTTGGGAATCAGACCAGAAAAGGTATCTTGCACAACTGGACCACAAGGGGAACCTGTGTATCAAATTTGAGGAAGATCCAGGCAGTACTTCCTGAGAAATCACGATAACAAAATTTCATAGGGAAGTCTAAGATGGCCGCCTGGTGACCATATTGGATTTTCGAATCGGACCGAAAAAGTCATCTTGCATATCGAGACCCTAAGGGGAACCTGTGTACCAAATATGAGAAAGATCCATGCAGTAGTTCCTGAGAAATCGCGATAACAAGGTTTCATAGGGAAATCCAAGATGGCTGCCTGGTGGCCATATTGGATTTTCGAATCGGACCAGAGAAGGTATCTTGCACAACTAGACCCCAAGGGGAACCTGTGTACCAAATTTGAGAAAGATCCATAAAGTAGTTCCTGAGAAATCGCGATAACAAGAATTGTTTACGGACGGACGGACGGCACGACGGACGACGGACGGACGACGGACCACGAACGAAATGCTAAAAATTCAGTGACATCTTGTTTCAAGAGCTCATCAAGGCTCTTATACATTTCTTTCTTTGCGAAGTCTTGGAGAATACTGGTTTCTCCTCTATAGGAAAGACGTTAGCTTGATAAACTAAGAAATTAATACTTCCAATTTCAGGTCCTGACTGGTTCAGTGGGGGAACTCGGGTTACAATAACATCAGCGTATCTGCATCGTGTGTTTGAACTGGGAACAGTTACTATTGTCTGTAGACAATAGATCCGCCGTGTCTGTAAATGAGTATAGTACATGAGTAGTGTGACTAACGTCACAGGACCTACGAAGTAGGGTGAGGAAGAGGACTTGGGGGTCCAAGCGTAATGTTATAGGTCACCTAAGTAGGTCAAATTTTCATCAAAAATAGGTCAGATCAGAACTTGCTGGTTACAGTCCCCTAATGCACGTTCATGCCAAAAATCAAGGTTCTAATGTCAACGGTTCTCCTTATTTTGCCGACGAAAGGATTCGGATGGACTCACTGACTCATTACCGGACAATTTGCAAATGAGAGCCTACTTCGTAGGAATAAGTATCTGGCCATTCCAGCCCGTTGAGGTAATTCGAAAAAAGTCCAGTGTCGTCCAGAGTGGATGACGTACTTGGGTACTCAAAATACTTTTCTATAATTTACTTGCTCCAACTCTGCATCTAATGACCAAAGATGCTCAGACTAACTTCAAAGAATGATACATACCAGATACTATTTATTTTTTCATAGTAATTATCATTGTCGTCCATTTGACCAAATCATCGGATTATACCATCTCACAAGAACGATATTGTCAGTTAACCCTAATAGACATGGCAGTGTGACTAACGTCACAGGACCTACGAAGTACAGTAGGCATTAGGACTCGAACGCGAACTGAACTCTTGGAAATCCCCACCCCCAGTTGAAATCCTGCCTATATTAAGATGGGCACCGTCCAAGTCAGAATCGCCAGTGATTTTCATCAAAAATCACCAGAAATTTTCATCAAAAGTTGGTCAGCTCAGAACTTGTTGGTAACAGTCTCCTAATGCGCCTTTATTCCAAAATAAATAACACTCGCCGATTTAATTTTACAATTTTTTAATTAAAGGAAACAGATTGAATAATATAGGTTCAGTAGATTTCAAGCTTTACGTGTGAAAATACATTTACATCTCTTTAATGGTTTTCAGTGCCCTTGTACAGGATCAAAACAACTTTTTGAATCACATTATTTTCCCAACAATACAACAAATTTTTATATATAGTACTATAGTAGAAAGGTAGCATTTATGTAGTTTACGGTAATTCAACTCAAGACCAACACCTTCTATGCACAAGATAATAATGATTCTATGTCATTCTCCTGAGCATAACCGGTACAAAGACGAATAAATAGCGTCTCTACATCACGTTGTTATCTAGATATATGAGACAACACATTTTGGGCATTGGCAATCTGATGAATGTACTATTCCGGTTTTCTTGTTTCACATTATATTCTATGGCGGTTGATCGATGATTTTCTTCATTGATAAACGTTAAACCACCTAGCTTTAACTAATTCTGCTAGGCTGTCTTCATTCAGACTGTACAGCCTACACAGTCCACAGAAAATACACCGCACATTCTTGTACTCCCAGCCTTATTCCATTTGATGGCAAGTTTATGGGGCTGTTTAATATCTAAGCTAGGAAATGTTCCAGGGTAGTGGACAGGCATGCAATAATATACTATATCTGCTATACAGGACACCGACCACTGTAACTTGATGTGACAAGCAGCAGAGTAGAAACCGGCCTTATCTCAGTGGGCTTGGATATAAATCACTGTTAAAAACCACAAGGCTGGGATGGAGCCTCTCTCTGTGTTTGTTCCAAGGACAAGCCTTAATGACTTTTAAATCCACTGATAAGGAGGTCCCATGGCTTCATGGTCATAAAAGGAACATGATACTGTTAAAGGCCACATGGATGGTATGCATTTATAACAATATACTGAAGTGTTAATTATAAATCTAATTTTAATCAGAATTATTTCAGATCAGAACTTGCTGGTAACAATGCCCTAATGCACGTTCATGCCAAAAATCAAGGTTCTAATGTCAACGGTTCTCCTTATTTTGCCGACGAAAGGATTCGGATGGACTGACTCACTCATTCATTACCGGACAATTTGCGATCTGTAGCCTACTTCGTAGGAATTAAACACAACATATTAAGGTTGATGATAAATATATGCCGGAGTACTGAAAAGAAGTCATATGACCCCACAGGTCAAACCACCTTTTACAACTAGGTTTTAAAACAATCTTGAAATTGCTTACGATTGTGGCACAGTTTATTAGGCCCATCTTTCAACCCTAATTTCTAATTATTTCTAGGCTAAAAATGTATTAGTAAAGTCCGGAAATCGGACGCTCGATCACCAAGAGTTAAACACATTATCACCAGCGGAATATGAGACCCGCTTCCTTGACCATGTGACACACTGATCTGGCATGCCTGGAAGTGAGTTGGACGAATAGCGTGTCCGCAATAATCATCTGCGCAAATCCAGTCGAATCAAATCTCATCAGAGGTTTGTCTGGAAATGTCTATACCGATATAGGAGTACGAGGGGTGTTAACCACCTTTGCCTGGAGTTCCAAATCTAGATGTCAATATGACCAGGTTTAACAATGCTTTGAGCTCGGAACTACACTAAAGGCTGAATGTCATATATGACTTGGGTGCTCCAAATTAGTTCAAAGGTTTCTCCAATACACAGATATTTAAGAGGCTTAAAGGATATCATCTTATTGTGACGCACGTGACAATGTAGATACAACGATGAGTTTGGTGCTTGGGATCCAATTTCGTTTTTTCCATATGTGTATAGCGAGAGTCAATATTTAGCCGTGTAGCTAAGATTCATAGCGTCTCCCTTCCCTCAACGCTATGCCGACGACAAATACATTTCCCTGGTGGTAACTCGAACATCTCCATGGCGCACTTATTATTACCATTGCGCCCTATTGGACCTTCATTAACTTGAGAAAATGGGCCGCCATGAATAATACCATAATCGATGTTGTGATCATCATCCCCTGTATACACGGGGTCAATAATGACGGAAATGCCCATCTTCTTGACCCTCGATTTCAGGTGATTTTGAGGCTCCATGGGGATAATTTTAACGTCTGTAATTAATATATGACCAACGAAGGGCCAGCTAGTCTGCCATTTCTGTAATTTTATTCATGGCGGCACATTTTCTCAAGTTAATGAAGGTCCAATAGGGCGCAAAGGTAATAATAAGTGCGCCATGGAGATGTTCGAATTACCACCAGGGAAATGTATTTGTCGTCGGCATAGCGTTGAGGGAAGGGAGACGCTATGAATCTTAGCTATTAGCCGTGCCGCATAATAAGAATATCCACGTTCAAAACCGAATGATCTACATGTATTTCGTATGACAGTTAACACCAAAGATGGTTTCTTACAGGAGAGTTTCTTATAACAGTTGTCAATGATGTCAGCAAGACAGGATTTTATTTACATAAAATACTAATCAATGACCATTGTGCTCCAAATTACCGGTCGATTAACCATATATTGGTAAGTGGTTCAAGATCTCCTCTCCTCGTCACATACATAGATGACATATTTGCTCCAATTATGTCATGGAGTTTCTCCCGTATGGCGACCACTATTGTGTCCAAACCATATCCATAAGTTTTAAATGTATGAATGAATATGTGGATGGGTTTCGTGATTCAGCCTATCCGACGATTCTTAAATCAAATCGACAATCCAATTGTGAAAACGTGGTTGACTGTGCATGAAGTGTTTTGTTGTATGCGCGCAAAAATGCAACAGTTGTGACAAAACGCGTTGACTACATAGTGTTAAAGCGTTTTGTCGAATGAATTGTGACAAAAAGCGAAATTTGCAACATAACGCGTTGCAATAAGGCTGTGAGGATGATCAGTTCATTCAATACGAGGGCAAATTGGAACATTCTAGGATGTACCGAAACTGGTTTAGTGTAAAACTAACACTAAATACACCAGAAACACTTGGATCTCTTTTAATGGGAGATAAACTGAATGGGGCGCTGATTTCATCGCCTGGAAACCGGCATTGACGTCCAGCGGTAAACAAGTCAAGGCGTGCAGATGATGATGGTGAACTAACCAGAAATAAACCTGTACGGACGCGCCAGTTTCAACGGTTGTAAAATGAACCTGTTCGGGCTTGGAACTATTTTCGTCCAGATGATATGAGATTAACTGCGAGGAATTTGGTCCATAAGTACTCGAGCGCGTATGAGGTAGGCCTGTAGGTCTTCTCGCTTGACGGATCGTGGTGTTTTTAGTTCCTCGCCGCATGGAGGAGGAAACAAAAATTCGCGTTACTCGTCCAATCAGCATTTGTTCTTCGTTCCTTCCAGCCCACTCAACTTTCCCCCGACCAGACGCCCCTCGAGCACCTCTCCGGCACAAACTATAGTACCTCTTTTGATCACTCAATGAGAAGAGTCAGACAAGCAGTACAGTTGGGAATCTGTTGCTTCATATAATTACCTTACTTTCGGTCACGTGACTTTTGCAATGGGAAGCCATCTTCACAAATAAGCCAAGTCGTGTGTTCGCAAAATCTTGGCGACCAAGAGAACTCACCCGAGAGAATAAAAATGTCTAATATTTGGAATAAAGGTAGACGGTGACGGGTTTTGAATAACGCGAGTATTGTAGCAACATCTCTCCTGTCTCATTATGAATCGTACTTTCCATCGCGGTTGTCGTCTTCTAGAGTTCAAATATGTATAACTTAATATCGCTCCAATGAACTGCCAAGGATTCTCTGACCTTAATAAAAACTTGATGTTTCCATTATTTAAAAAAAAATCAATAATATTCCTGCAGGCCACGCCGATCACTATAGGATAACAAGAGTCCATGATGCTTCAAAATACGCCCGCACCTGTAGTCCTATTAATATTTACAATTCCACATGGTGAAGACATGAAGCAAAGCTTCGACACACAGATCAATGCATTCAAGATAAGATATTGATATACCCGAAGATTGGATACAATCTGTATCCTAGAATTGAGGATATGATATGCAGGATTGAAGTTAATAGACCTGCAGATGGATAGACCAACACACCCCACAACCAGTAGGTTTCTTCTTTGTAATAATCAGTTTGAGGTATACTTGGGATCACAGGGGCCCGTTACCGTTGTTAATTAGGTTGATTATACAGGGGGGGGGGGGGATCGAGGTAGGGAATAAATGATTTATTCTCTACCTCGACCCCCCCTATAATCAGCCTAATTAAACAATTAACAACGGTAACGAGCTCCTGTGCTTGGGATTTGTTCACCTGCCAATGAACTTTCGTGGAAATGCTCTAATTTATTACATAGCTTCTGGTGACAGAGATGGGTGCCAAAGAGACAGCATTGGCGCCAGGGTATTCTAGTTAGGTATTCTTGTTTTAAAGATGAAAGCCCTTTTAAGAGGACCATAAATGATACTATACAGATTTATATCCCTGTATCATTTTCCCAACGAGTAGATCTGAAATTTCGAGGAATCAGATTCGTCCAGTAAACTATACTCATTTCACTGAGTACTCTAAATACTGGTACTTCAAACACCTGATTTAACAAGTACCGGTAAACCTCCACATTTCTTCAGCCAACATATCAATAGCAGATTAATACTGAATTTTACTTCAATAAATAAAACATAAGGGTACATAATACTATATCGTCTAATCTATTATGATGCTAGCACAACTTCTGGAAACTGGTAGTTCACTGTTCAAATGGTCCAATTTTACAGCGTCACTATATATAGGCACCATCCCAATCTTCAAACACAAAAGTCCACGTGTATGTCTCAATTGACCCATGACGTAGCCCGGCCTCGTTTTCGATCTCAAAATATGCCGTCGGACTGCGAAAAGTTGTTGCTGCATCAGCCAGTAATTGGCCCTCCGTAGGAGGGTCCAACAATATAGGCTATCGGTACGCATATAAACGGGAAAGATATAGTCCTTCGATCATTCTTATTAACGGTCAACAGAGGTATAATGCAGAATTGAAAAGTAATCGGAGTAACATCACTTTCAATATATATGATGTTACTTCCGGTGGTGTGCAACCTGTAACCATTTCGGTCATCTACACGCGGTAAGACTGACCCTGGGATCGTGTGTATCCATTTCCAGCCTACTTTCGGCAAGTGCAAGAGGGAATTTCCAGAAATCAATTCCACGTGACTTCGACAGTCAATCAGCTAAAGTCTACCGACGTAACCTCAACGTAACCCGAAAATTTCGAGTCATGTGCCGCCCTACTTGTTCAAAATTACGGATCTACAACGCCTCTTGGATGATACGAAAGTTATTCATACCTATATATTTTGTAAGCACAGGCAATATCTGTTTCCGAAGTGGTATGAAAACCTGTAATTTATCAGATTTCTCCAGCCTGTTCTCTGCCGGATGAAGGCCGAACAGAATCCGGTGAAGTACCGGATATCGCTCCGCGGTAATGGAGACACACGACTCACAAGCCATCTTATGGATGGCGAAGTGTACGCAAATGGGTGGTGTGGTGCTTGGGAGAAAATCTGACTGTATGGTTGCTGCGGTATTGGTATGACCCAGTGAGGTGGTTTCCCTAGAGTTAGTGCGCCCGATGTGAGTACGCTTCCACTGAAAAGCAATGGAATGCTCGTGACGGTGTTCAATATGTAAGATTGCAGATACTTGTACTTACTATTACTTACCTCGTACACACTGGTGATCTTAAGATTATAGAAGACCGGAATATAGACGTGAGCAGCGCCGAACATGACGAAAAAATAACTCAACCCCATCCAACAGTACATCGTGCCATAATTGTATTGTAACGTGTACGAGCAGGACCAGTCGTGGTGTTTACGAGAAAAACGAATCAATAACCGGGATTGCCCACTGGCATTCTGGCCGTCACCGTCGTTAACCCCTTCACTAGTAGAGATCCGGGGCTCGAAGAGATGATCACAACCCTACAAGGATGACTGACGCTAATGTAAAGGTCTATTATGGTATATTCTGCACAAATAGTATACGCGGTTACAAATAATAGCGTAGAACCGCGTGGCTTAGACAGAATGTCTAAGGAGATGTAACGTTAAGATATTTACATATATGTACAGACACTAGGAGAGTGTATGCAAATACACTTGATGTATATATACACGTGATGTGAGAGGATGTGTGCACACAAAGTTAACGGATACGTACATTTGGTGTGTGCATATAAGGTTAACGGATACGTACACTTGGTGTGTGCATATAAGGTTAACGGATACGTACACTTGGTGTGTGCATATAAGGTTACCGGATACGTACACTTGGTGTGTGCATATAAAGTTAACGGATACGTATCCCTGGTGTATATGTGGATAAAGAAGAGAATGTGTGCAGTTTAAGCTTGATGTTATATGGCAATAATATATAAATGAGAGTGTATGCATATAGCTTTATAGTTAATATAGTGCTTTATGTCTCTGCGCGATAAGGGCGGCCTGGCTGCTGGCCCTTCTCTTCTGGGGATAAGGGCGGCCTGGCTGCTGGCCCTTCTCTTCCTCCGCCGTTGGAACGTTACGGATGTAACGCTCTCTCCAGGGATGGCACCCCGTCGTTGGAACGTTAAGGATATAGCGTTCTCTCCAGATACGACACCCAGTCGTTGAGACGTCAAGGCCCGTTGGAACGTTACGGCGGTAACGTTCTCCCCAATATATATATACCCTCAGGCGTTGGAACGTCACGGCAGCGACGCTCTCTCCAGATATGGCCCCAAGTCGCTGAAACGTCACGGCCCGTTGGAACGTCACGGCCCGGTCGACGTGCACGACCTGTCGTCTCCCGTCGTCACCCCGGATCCGGTAGGTAACATCCGACAACGCCGCCTCCACCACAAATGGTCCTAGCCACCGGTCTCGAAGCTTCCGAATCTGCCCTGGCCGGGTCACTACTGTGTGCAGATAGACCTGGTCGCCGGGGACGAATCTTTGGGCCTTGGCCTTCAGGTTGTAAAGACGCTTCTGCCGTCTCAGGGCCTTCCCACTGTTTTCCCTCGCATCCTCGTGGATGTCGACCAAGTGGTCACGAAGGTCCCCGACCCACGGCACTGGCTCCGTCCTCTCACTCGGGGGAGCCCCAACTGTCAGGTGAGCTGGTAGAGTCACCTCGCGGCCAAACGTCATCATATTCGGCGTATACCCCGTAGTGTCGTGTGCGGCCGCACGGTACGCCATCAGTGTTAGGGGAATATACACGTCCCAATCGTCGGGGTGGCGGGCGGCACTAGGATGAAGCATCTGACCCAGAGTCCTGTTGAACCTCTCAACTTGGCCGTTAGACTGCGGATGGTACGCCGTCGTCCGCGTCTTCTTCATGCCGAGGATCCGGCACATCCCCTCGAACACTTTGCTCTCAAAGTTCCGCCCCTGGTCCGAGTGTATCAGGGAGGGGACACCGAACCGGCTGACGTACAAGTCAATCAGAGTCTCCGCTTCTTGGTCCGGAAGTGCAACAGCCTCCACCCACTTCGTGAAATAGTCACAGATGACCACGATATGCAAATTTCCTCTCGTCGTCAGGGAGAGAGGACCCATCAAATCCACGGCGATACGTTCTCCGGGGCATCCCGTCATCATCCCGCGGTGCTGTCCTCGGGGTTTCTTCTCGGCCTGCTTCCTCCGACTGCACGTGTCGCAGCTCCGACACCACTGTCGAACGTCACGCTGCAGGCCAACCCAGGTGTACGCTTGTCGCACCTTCTTCAACGTCTTGAACACCCCCAGGTGTCCTCCAGTCGGGCTATCATGACATTCCTTAAGTATCCTCTTTTGAAGGGCCCTCGGGACCACCAGTAACTTGGCTTCTCCCGGCCCCGCACGTCATACCAACGTCGCACCAGGAGGTCTCCTTCCAGGGCCAAGGCGTCGTAGGCTCCCCACAGCGCCTTCGTTACCCCGCTGTGTTGACAGACTAGGTCCCATCGAGGTCTGGTTCCGGCCTTCACCCATTCGATCACCGGAAGTAGCTCGGGATCTGAAGCCTGGGCCGCTGCAAAGTCCTCATTGGGTGGAGATATGGTCACAGCTCGGGCCGCCGCAGTCTCTCCGTCTTCGGTCTCGGAGGAACGACCACACTGCTTGCACGGACGTCTGCTCATCGCGTCAGCATTCTGATGCTTACGGCCCGGTCGGTGGACGATGTCAAATTGATAGGTCGACAGAGCTTGGATCCACCTTGCGAGTTGGCCCTCCGGCTCTTTGAATCTCATGAGCCACCTCAAGGATCCGTGGTCGGTGCGCAGTAGGAACTTCTTCCCGTAGAGGTAGTGCCGGAACGCCTTAACGAAGTGGACCACCGCCAGGAGTTCGCACCTGGTCACGCAGTAGGCCTTCTCAGCCTTCGTGAGTACCCTGCTGCCATAGGCCACCACTCTCTCCTGTCCGTCGATCTCTTGGGACAGAACGGCTCCGATGCCCCAGCCGCTGGCATCCGTGTCCAGGATAAACGGTTTGGACATGTCAGGCATGGCTAGGATGGGCGCCGCTATCATCTTCTCCTTCATGGTCTCAAATGCGATCTGACAATCGTCGGTCCACACGAAGCTCTTCTCCTTTTGGGTAAGTTGATGCAGGGGCGCTGCCACGGTCGCAAAGTCTTTGACGAACCTCCGGTAATAACTACACAATCCGAGGAAACTCCGTACCTCGGTCTGGGAGACTGGGGTGGGCCAGTCTCTCACGGCCTGGACTTTTTCCGGTTCCATCTCGATACCAGCGCCGGACACGACGTGTCCCATGTAGGTGACTTTTCGGGCGCCAATGACACACTTGGAGGGTTTCAACTTAAGCCCGTGAAGCTGTAGTCTCTGGAACACCACCTCCAAGTTGGCCAGCATCTCGGTAAACGTCTTCCCGAACACGATGATATCGTCGAGGTAAATGAGGTATGTCTCGTAGTGCAGACCGGCCAATACTGCTTCCATCAGGCGTTCAAAGGTTCCAGGGGCGTTGCACAGCCCGAACGGCATAACGCGGAACTGGTAAAGGCCTTTCCGGGTAGCAAACGTGGACTTGCATCGATCTTCCGGCGCCAATTCAACCTGCCAGTATCCGGACATCAGGTCGAGGGTAGACCACCACTGTGCCCCGTTCAGTGCGTCAAGACTGCCATCGATCCTCGGCAGAGGATATGCGTCTTTCTCTGTGACGTCATTCAGGGCCCGGTAATCGACGCAGAATCGAGATTTACCGTCCTTCTTCTTCACCAGGACGACAGGGGCCGACCACGGTCCCTCGGAGGGCTCGACCACACCTCGTCGTAACATCTCGTCGACCTGCTTGTCGATCTCCCATCGAGCATGAAGGGGCGGTCTTCTAGGTGGAATACGAATCGGGGGTGCACTCCCCGTCTTTATCTGATGCTGCACCCTGGTCGTACGTCCCAGGTCATCGTTATCGGCCGCAAACAAACCAGCGTGTCTATTCAGCATTTGTTCAACTTCCCTCAGCTGAGCTGCACTCAGGCCATCCTTGGACTTCTCCAACGCCGGCCGCATATATGCCGGCAGGGTCGTCGTCCGCGCCCTCGGCTCTGTAGGCTCCTCCGGATCATCACCCAGTGTGGACATACTACCACAGAAGGTACCAGCGTGAATGACTGTGGACTCATCGGAAGCGTTCAGCATACGAATAGGCACACTACCATCAGATGCAACTCGAGAGAGTGTTCTCGCCAGGACTAGGCCGGTCTTCTCCGTAAATGCGAGCTCACCCTCTACTAGTCCAATTTCCCCCGGCGGTGCGTCTTCCACCCTGGCCGGGGCAAACATCTGGGTTCTAGGCGGTATGGTGATGGTCTCAGCCAGGGCCAAACGATAACAATCGAAACTTCCTACAACCTCGCATTGCAGGTACTTGCCTCCCAGCTTCAATCGATGACCTCTTGCGTCAAGTATACAGCCGTGGCGATACAGGAAGTCGTACCCCAAGATGGCGTCAATGGACAGATCTCCCACAACCAGCGTGTGCTTCCACACCGTCCCCTGGATCGATATCCTGAAGTCTCCCTCTCCGAGTAAAGGCATATGGGAACCGTCAGCTACCTTGATGGACTGGTACCGGGAGTCTCGGAGGACTGGTTTCACATCTGGGTCAAGCTGTTCCCATATCCGGCGGCTGATCAAAGAGATAGAAGCTCCGGAGTCCACACAGCACATCACTTTCACCGGCCCGATGGACGCGGGTAGGTATATCCCTGCTTCTCCCTGATTATGAAGCGCAGGCTTGGGTCCCTGGGGCTTTGGTGGATTCCCGGACCCGGACGGTCGTCTCGGGGGCGGGGAGGGTGAACGTCTAGGGCAGGCCGCTCTAAAATGGCCATCTTCTCCGCACCTCCAACATCCCCGTCGTGGTTGTCGTCCCGCCCTCTGCCCCCGCCTTGAACTTGAGCGTCCCCGTCCCGGGAAGCGCCTCGTAAATTCTTCCATCAGGGTAGCAATCTCTGCTCGAAGTCGGGCCTGCGCGTCCTCATCATCCTCAGGAACGTCAGCCGGGATGTCTTCTCCTGCAGCGGCTCTTGCCGTGGGTTCGGGACGTCGACGCTGGGCGTCTTGGAAGGCCTCTACTTCCACTGCTGCATGTACAGCCTCGTCTAGGGACTTCGGGCGGCACTGCCAGACTTTGAACCGTAAGTCTTCTTCAATTGCCTCAAAGAATTGGTCACGGGCCAGGGTATCTTGAACCTCATCACCGGCGTCGGGGTAGGCCATCTGGCTGAGTCTCACCAGAGCTTGGCCCAGTTCGGGTAGATCTTCTCCCCTCAGTCGTCGCCTTGACTTCAGCTTGGACTTATACAGCTCTGTTTGGCTAGGCGGAGCGAAGCGTCTCTCCAAGGCATCACGTAGGCAGATGAAATTTGCTTCCCCTGGTTTCATCTTCAGACTAGAGAGAACCTGTTGTGCTGGCCCCCGCAGGGATACGGCCAAGTGCTGTCCCTTCTCTTCCAGCGTCCACTGGTTTAAGGCTGCGCAATATTCAAAATGTACCAGGTGATCTCTCCAGGGCGTACTTCCATCGTAGGTCGAAGCCTTAACCAACGTCTTACGGGAAACAGGGATGGTCGTGACTGTGGCTCCCCCACTGGTATCAGCCGCTGAATGGTGCCCTTCTGCGACCCGGTTGCGACCCTCTGCGACCCGGTCGCAGCCCTCTGCGACCCGGTCGCCAGCTTCTGCGACCCGGTCGCAAATCGTCTGTTCCCGTACAGGCTGGTCTATGGGGGTTCTGGTAGTACCCTCTTCGACCCTGGGTGTGGACGTGTGCGCTGGGGCTCCCATCGTCGTCTGATTGAAGGTCGCCCGCATCGTCTGCATCTCTGCCTGTAAGCTGTTGAGGCCCTCTAGTAGCACTCGGATAGTCGACGAAGTCTCAGTCTCGACGATGGTGGGCGTTGACAGCTCGGATGGTGCTTCTACCGGCCTCAAAGTGGCTGGAACAGGTATCCTTGATAGCCCTCTCCCCTGTAGGATAGCCCGTAGACCCGCTATGCCCGGACGTCTCGGTGTTGCTTGGGAACTCACGGGTAATGGCGTTGTCGGCATGTCGCTGTCGATCATCTCTATTAGTCGGTTGTTCTCTTCTGTCGTAGATCAGGCCAGATCCCACCGCTGCCACCAGTTTTCTCCATGTAACGTGTACGAGCAGGACCAGTCGTGGTGTTTACGAGAAAAACGAATCAATAACCGGGATTGCCCACTGGCATTCTGGTCGTCACCGTCGTTAACCCCTTCACTAGTAGAGATCCGGGGCTCGAAGAGATGATCACAACCCTACAAGGATGACTGACGCTAATGTAAAGGTCTATTATGGTATATTCTGCACAAATAGTATACGCGGTTACAAATAATAGCGTAGAACCGCGTGGCTTAGACAGAATGTCTAAGGAGATGTAACGTTAAGATATTTACATATATGTACAGACACTAGGAGAGTGTATGCAAATAAACTTGATGTATATATACACGTGATGTGAGAGGATGTGTGCACACAAAGTTAACGGATACGTACACTTGGTGTGTGCATATAAGGTTAACGTTCTCTCCAGATACGACACCCAGTCGTTGAGACGTCAAGGCCCGTTGGAACGTTACGGCGGTAACGTTCTCCCCAATATATATATACCCTCAGGCGTTGGAACGTCACGGCAGCGACGCTCTCTCCAGATATGGCCCCAAGTCGCTGAAACGTCACGGCCCGTTGGAACGTTACGCAGTAACGCTCTCTCCAGAGACGACCCCCAGTCGTTGGAACGTCACGGCGGTGACGCTCTCTCCACAGACGTGGCAACCCGGCGTGTTCTTCACCTCCAGTCGTAGGAGCCTGACCCTAACTTGTCAGCTCACCAGTCGGCTTCCCGCACAGGTAAGCATAGCCCGGCGTCTCAACCCTTACGGCTGCTGCGACCCGTCTATAGACACGGCCTGTGACTACACAACTTCACGACGATCCCTCAGGTAAGAACCACGCACCACTCACTCTCCGTGACCGTCAGGACAATTACTTGGGTATATATTGTATTACCATTTCATCTGGTACCAATGAAACATCATTACTGTATGTCAACTGTCGTTGGCGACCCTCTGCGACCTTTGCGACCCGGTCGCAAGCCACTGCGACCTTTTGCGACCTTCTGCGACCTTTGGCGACCCGGTCGCAGGTCTGTAGATTTCCCGTTTAGTCAACGTTTCTCGGGAGGGGAAGCCTGTCTGTGCTGTGCCTTGTCTTTTCTTTACTGTCTGTAACTTGTATCTTGTCTTTGACCCTGTCTGACCCTTCACTGGCTGTAATCGGTGCCTTGGCTTGACTGTACAGTCTGTAAGTCTTGTTACCACTTTTACATCGGTAAAACGAAGCCCGCCTGCACCGTATCTTGCCTTTACTGTGCGGTCTGTGATCTGTATGTCTTGTCTCTTTCTGTGTGGGCTGTGCTCTGTGTATCTTTCTTTAATGTGTGATAAATACACATATCCTTCCTGTGGGATCTGTGTGCTGTAGCTTTCTTGGCTGTATAATCTGTGATCTGTATGTCGGGACTTGTACTGTACTGTTTATGATCTGTGTGTCTTAATTTGCTTGTAATGTGTGATAAATACACATATCCTTCTTGTGGAATCTGTGTTCTGTATCTTTCTTGTGTGATCTGTGAGCTGCATCTGTAACTTGTCTTTGGCCAGCTATACGCCGTCTGCGACCTTTCTTGCTCCCAAAGCGTCCAGCCCAGTTTATCGATGTTTCCCGACGAAAACGGCTCGCCCGCCTGTGCCTTGACTCGCACCGCCGGCTGTAATAACTGCGACCGTTTCCGTCCCGTATAGCGTTGCCCGGCCGTCTGCGCCGAATAAACAGGCTACACGATACGTCGTAGGATTATGGCAGGGGGAAACTTGGTTGATTACCTCTGTATTTAGTGCAGTTGCATATTTCTGGGGGTGGAGGGAATCCCTAACTTTTGTCATATACCGCTTCACGGTCAACAAGATCGACACAATAATATGGTGGCTTTAGTCCCAGTGCAGCGGGATAGCACAGCAATAATGTCGAAATTATCAACCTACTGGTATAGACGTAAAAGCCTTATTTTATACTGAAGTTAGACCATGCAAGTTGCCTGAATGTGCTACGGGCAAACACATGTCTCATTACAGTATTATAAAATACCCCACAACTACACTAGACACGCCACGCTGTCGTGTTTCCTAAACTATAGTATAACCACAAACACGTTTCCACACCGAAAATGCGAGCTGGCAAATTCTCATTGGATTGGCGTGTTTTTACAGGTTACACTAGCTACAGGATTGTACAAGCTTTTAGACTCCCAGGCCAAACAACTGCATTTACGGCCCAGCCGTAAATTACGCCAAAATCGAAAGTTACAGGCTGTACCTGGACGTGCTTCCTCCAGCTCTGTCTTTCTGGTCTGAACACGCTCCCTCCGTCTGCACGAGCTTATATAGCCGGGGCCACTCTTCACCCCCCGGAGCCGTTGCGAACACCAGGAAAATCGCCTTCACAGCGAAATTACAGTTCATAGTCCATAAATGGGAATGACATCCCAATCCATCATTCGTAAAGAATGTTCCACGTAAAGGGCAACACCTATCTCGCTCTGGTAAGCGAGAAATACGGGGGAATGCATTTCCAACCACTGGCGCTCCCGAACTGGCTCTTCCACCCTTCCAGCGGTGACACGCCCCCCTCTGATTCGAACAGTCCTATACACAAACGGTTAACCGTTACAGTATATTTCCGCTGGAGTTCCCAGAAGGGTTATGGCGGACATGAAACTAGCCAACAAGGAGAGAGCCACGACAACTGGGTGCATGTTGGCTCCAGCCAGCAAAAAATCCCTAGTATTTCGCCTTTTCCGACCTTTGATGGCGTAAAATACACCAATGCCGGCAGATACACATAACATTGCGGCAAATAAAAGATAATCCGGCCAGTGGAAAGATTTCGGTTTTCCTGTCCGGAAACTTATGTCGTCCCTAAATTCCGCCATCGTATGTAAGCCTGATTTCGCTACAAATCCACAGTCCAAACGAAAACACAGGCTAAATATCTTGACCCGACTTTCAAAATAATTTATAGCTTGCAGTTCTTTTTGTGAGTGTAGGCCTACCAGTGCTGGATTCTGTATTTAGAAGACACGTCGTAAATTCAGTTCGTATAAATCAAAAATGCCGAAGACTAAATGTACTCGTACATATAGCAATAACAGTGCTATAGAGGTCAAGAGAAAACTAATTTATAGAGATAACCCCTCATCCCGGAAGAAATAGAAGTCTCACGATTATTTTATCATTTGATTTGTGTCAACAGAGAGAGAGATAGAGAGAAAGAGAGGAAGCGACAGTGACAAATTTTGGAATTCATAGGCCACTGGATCGAAAAGACACATCTCTATTCAAAAGGGTCAATTATTCACCTTTTGAGTTGCCAAAGTCGTGCCCTTAGGGTCAAACTAACACCAACAAAACGTTTTAATCTCTTTGTCTATCCTGCAAGAAAACTACACCCAAATTTCGTGACAATCGAACAAGCTGTTGGACAAAATCGTGCCAGAAAGGCTTATAGTAATGTTCACGACTACAGCGCCATCTAGTGATCAGACAAAAACCTAATTACACAACCAGGCATGTTCCCCAGACCTTTCTATACAGCATACAAATTTTATCTGCAAAATTTCCAACGGTTTCCGAGATATGGACGTTTGAAATAAGGGCGTCGGTGGCGGGGGCGTAGTATCTCGGTAATACATAAGATCGTCCACTTGGTGGAAATGCTCTAAATATTCAACCAACCTGTAACCATATGGGTCATCTTTTCGCGGTAAGACTGACCCTGGGATCGTGCGTATCCATTTTTATCCTACTTTCGGCAAATGGAAGAGGGAATGTCCAGAAATCAATACCACGTGACTTCGTCAGCCAATCAGCTTAAGTCTACCGACGAAACCCCAACGTAACCCGCCATTTTCGAGTCATGTGATGTCCTACTTGTTCAAAATTACTGATCTACCACACCTCTTGGATGATACGAAAGTTATTCATACCTATATATTTTGTAAGCTCAGGCAATATCTGTTTCCGAAGTGGTATGAAAACCTGTAATTTATCAGATTTCTCGAGTCTGTTCTCCGCCGGCTGAAGGCCGAACACCATCCCGTAAAGTACCGGATATCGCTCCGCGATAATGGAGACACACGATTCGCAGCAACCTCCCCACAGCGCATCCGTGCCTCCAATAGCGGAAGTTGGCCTTTACTACGTTGCTATGACGTATGGGGAAACCAACCAACGCACGGTTCAGTTTGAATCCGACCAAACAACTCCTTTAGTGTTGCACATGAGCGAACTACTTTTCATATGCTCTGTCCAGATAAACAGGGAAAATTATCTCCAGATAATTCTTTTTAACGCTAGGTCAACGGAGGTATTATGCAGACTTGAAAAGTAATCAAAATTTTCGTTAAACATCTATTTTACTATATATGATGTCACTGCCGGCGATGTGCGCGAAGGCCCCGAATCCGGTCCAAAAATCTGACTGGTGGCTGGGGTGTTATTAGACCCCCAGCGAGGTGGTTGGATTCGCAGGCCATCTTATGGATGGCGAAGTGTACGCAAATGACTAGTCAACATCGGCTAACAGAAGAGCGAAGAGTGACGTCAGTGCATGCCTATTTGAGTTCTTCGGTATGTTTAGACGGTATTATGGAGATCAGGTGATCATTTTAAAGAACAAAACTAATTGATTTGTCGTATCAGTTTTCAGCTGACACCAGCTCACAGTAATACATAAGATAAGAGAAATCTAAGGAAGCAAAAAATCGCAATTCTTCCCTCACCCAACCAAGAATTTTACATAATTCGTTTGACCATGGAGCTTACTACAGAGAGAGTCAATGGTTTGACCTACTGATTTCAAATTTGAAAGTGCACATTGGAGGCAACTTGGAAACACGGGTATTTTTTGGCAAAAGAGTTTGTGCAGCCGATCTGTAAAATACAATACACAGTGTAGATGCATGGTTAGCGTTATGGATACTCTAAACTGTATACCAAAAGGGGACATGCCAGATTTACTCTACAATGCCCAACATTATTAGTTTGGCACTGAATGTTATGTATTGTTCTGAATAAACAATTGCATAACACAACATTCTGACTCATTTTCTTAAATTTGGATGCATGGATAAAATTTGAAGACGGTCCCTTTCACTATAGGTTAAAATTTTCGGCTTGCGGGTCATTAAATTGCTATTTCATTTTGTATATATATTTGATCGAATGCTGGTTTTATATTCCATAAAAATTACTTCCCATTGCCGATTGGGTTGACTTTTACAGTTAAAAAAGACAAAATCTGCTACCTGAGTCAAACTTTATTTTATTTGGAAAAAGAGCTAGACTGCAACGCTTTATGAAATGAACAGAGTACACCTGTATCAAGGTGCGAGTTTAGAGGGCTACTATCACAGGGGCTCGTTAGCGTTGTTAATTGGTTAAATAGGTTGATTATAGGGGGGGGGGGGTCGAGGTCGGTAATAAAAGAGCTTTTATTACCGACCTCGACCCCCCCGTATAATCAACCTATTTAACCAATTAACAACGGTAACGAGCCCCTGTGGCTACTATATGTTCACCAATATGGTACAGCATTAACTAAGTTGTAAATTGGTCTATGAGTACACTAAATGGATAATACGCTGCCGGCCTACTTGTTGTGACAGACCTCCTTGAACTAAAAAAAAACTGGAATTCACATATAACTTCTCATTTACCTCCACTCAGGCACTGCAACACTTCCCTCCACACACACAGTGCACAAACAGAATAGTATAATCTTAACGGGAGTACGGTACTAGGTTATGATTATTCACTAAGCAGTTTCAAAGGAACTGGGCGAAACAAAATCGGGAATCTGTTGTACATAAATTACCTTACTTTCGGTCACGTGACGCTTCCTAGTATTCAGATGCAAATTATGGTAAACAATGAAAAAAGGATGAGGATTACAAGTAATATACTAGCATAAGTGAACTAAACAGGTGATCGATCTCACAGATATATCTAGTATTGATCTTAGTAGAGATTAATTAACTAAATCGGTTATCCGTCTCAGTATAGAGATGTGTAACTAGATCAGCTATCGGTCTCATTATTATAGCGATGAATTAACTAGGTCGGTTATCGGTCTCAGTATAGCGATGAATTAACTAGATCGGTTATCGGTCTCAGTATAGAGCTGAATTAACTAGATCGGTCACCTGTTTCCGTGGAAAAACTCATGTCTTTGTTGGGAAAGTGACTGGTTTGTTCATTTATTTGCTGTTTTTTATATATGGAAAGAATACTCTAATTCCTGAATATCTGACTCATTTCTATTATTAGTAAGCTAGTCAATGATATAACGCGCGCCGTTACAGTGATATTATTTATGTTATACATTTATTTGGGCGATCCATGGTGGTATTTTGGGCACTGATTAGTGTATGGAACATGCCGTACAACCTGTTTGCCCAAACTATGCACATTGTACCACTTTATACACTGTATGACCAGTGCCCATTGTACTACGATGGAGTTGTATCTAATTGTCAGAGCAAATATCCACTGCCATTACATATAGCTTAACTTGGACGTCTAAATTTATCCGATCGTTTAAACTCCCAGGATAAAATATCAGTAAATTTTGTTATTTTAGTTTTATGAAGGACATATACGTTATAAAATTGTGGGAAGAAAATGACAGTATTTGGTTGTGTTCATGTATCTACATAGAATCATTTAATCATTACTATTATCTTCACTATTGAATCTGAATCAGTTTATGTTAAGAGAATTTTACTTACCTCGTAGGCACTGGTAATCTTCAGATTATAAAAGACAGGAATATAGACCTGGGCAGCTCCGAACATAACGAAGAAATACCCCAGTCCGATCCAAAAGTACATTGTACCATAATTGTACATTTCCGCTGGGGTGCCCAAAAGGATTATGGCAGACATGAAGCTTGCCAACAAGGAGAGAGCCACGACAACTGGGTGCATGTTGGCCCCAGCCAGCAAAAATTCTTTCGTGTTTTGCTTTTTCCTGTCCTTGATGGCGTACAACACGCCAATACCAGCAGAAACGCATAACATTCCAATAAACAAAAGGTAATCCAGCCAGTGGAAAGTGTTCTTCTGCCCAGTTCGGAAACTGATGTCTTCTCTGTATTCCACCATCGTGGGTAAGCTCGGTACCAATCAACAGTAAAGACGAAAATAACGGCTTCAAAATTGTTGGCCAAATGTAAAAAATCGCTATCAACAATGTTGTTTGATAGCAATACAGTATATTCTCGTGTTGCTTTCTTTAGAATAAGACAGCTACAAATGTTGCTCATATAAGTCCACCAGTCCTGAAGAAGTTGAAGCAATAAGTCATTACTGGTCAATAAAACCCAGAAGAAGTGGCTAGGTCAATGAGGAAACACGAGAAACGCGAAACATGCCAGGTCGACTTCAATGTGCAGTCAGTCGATGATGCTGAACCCCGCTCTGAAAATAAACGACAGAGAGTATTAAGTTTAGTCCTCTTACAGGTCACAAACCACTAAATATTCGCCTTACTTAATATGTAGTAAACTGGCCGTGCACATCTTGAGAAAACTATATTCCCTATTATTCGCCGCCACAAATGACCCACCACACCAGGTAGACTGACCTTTCCGCTCAAACATATGGAAAATTCAGCATACATTCCCCACCATTTTTTGGAGTTACCATCAGGGAAATGTATTTGTCGTCGGCATAGCGTTGAGGGAAGGGAGACGCTATGAATCTTAGCTAGGGTATATGTGGACCATACTGGGTTCATTTGTGGGCGTTCTATGGAAGGATCTTGCTGGATAGAGTCAGCCTGGGGTGATGGCGTTGAACTGGGACGTCAGTAGTAGGAAAAGCGTAAATTGCCTCTTATTTGTGGAGCGCTCACTTCCGGTTGGGTGGGGCGCTGCCCTCAGCCAATCAGAAGCGAGTATTTTGACCGGGTGCATTATGGGACATATCCAAGATGGCGGCGTCTGCCTTCTGGTTCAAGATGGCGGCACGTCCGCTGTCGAAAACTGGCCATTTTGTCGGGATGTGGTCATCTAGTGTCGAAAACTGGACCCGGTATGGGTCCCGCTAGACATTTTGGGGTCTAGGTGGACCAATATTGGTCCGATGGAGTTGTATGAGGTATCAATGTGAAGCATTCGTGAAGGAGCATCCGTGGAGATGGATGTGACGTGGAAATGACGTCATTCGGCGCATGCGCAGTAGACAAAGTGTATGGAAATAGACGTTTCGGGATCTAGGGGAGCCCCTAATGGGCCGATGGAGGTGTATGAGGTATCATTGTGAAGCCTATGTGAGGGGGCATCCGCCTGGACTACATTCGGAACTCCCGAGCGGAAATCTACGAAGGGGACTGATTCTACGCTCGGGGGACGACAACATGAATTTCCTATGAATCTCCAGATGTGACTCGGCTCCGAAGCCCAATCACTCTCGCGGAAGCCTTAATCCCCGACCAGCAAATATTTCCCTGCGAGTCTCTGATTTACGTCAGATATTCTAAAAACTGTTTATTCTTTTCATTCGAAGCACGTTTCAATAGAAAACCATCAGTTTAAATGGTACACACGCCACGTATTGGCAAGATATAATTCCCGTGACGTCACTGACAGTTCCCTGACACCGAAACACACGTGACCACGCTCTAGTCCAATATGGCGTCAATGGCCTTCGAGGGACATCTCAAACCGGAGATCCCCGAGAAGTTGCGAATGCCTGGACTAGTGTCTCGGTCGTTGTCAACACTCTGCGCATGCGCAGACAGGGAATTGTGGGTAAAGGGTATGGAAATAGACGTTTTGGGGTCTGGGTGGGCCACTAGTGGTCCTATGAAGTCGTATGAGGTATCAATGTGAAGGATACGTGAGGGGGCATCCGCCAGGACTAGTGTGTCGTTCGTGTTCAAGATTCTGCGCATGCGCAGACAGGGAATTGTGGGAAAAGGGTATGGAAATAGACGTTTTGGGGTCTAGGTGAGTCCCTAGTGGGCCGATGGGGTCGAGTAAGGTATCGTTGTGAAGGATACGTGAGGGGGCATCCGCCTGGACTAGTGTGTCGACCGTTTTCGACATTCTGCGCATGCGCAGACAGGGAATTGTGGGAAAAGTGCATTGGAAGGAACGTTTTGGGGTCTAGGTGGGCCACTAATGATCTGATTGAGTCGAGTTAGGTATGAATGTGATGCATACGTGAGGGCGCATCCGCCTGGGTGGATGGGTGTTAGAAATATCGTCATTCTGCGCATGCGCAGGCAGGCCGTAGTATGGAAATAGACATTTTGAGGCCGATATGGACCACTATTGGTGCGAATGTGTCTAGGGAAGTGTTATTTTGTAGCTCTCGGGCTGTAGACCACGACTTGAAGGGATGTCCACGTCAACTGTGACGTCACTGGTGACGTCATCAGTGAGAGTAGTAGCGAAAACGGGAGTTTCGGAGGTGCGATGGAGTGCATTTGGAGTAGATAACGGCCTATTTTTCCATGGGGTCTCGTTTTCCTCGTCTCGCCAAGAAAAACACGATGGGAGGGGTCCCGGAGCGAAGCGGTGAAATTTTTGGGAAAAGTCGCCGAGGTCTGTATATAGGCTCATACTGGCTATATGGGGGGAGGGGTGGTCAATTTTTTGTGGGCTTTACTATGGGTTGTGGGGTCTCGTTTTTCTCGTCTCGCCAAGAAAAATACGATGGGAGGGGTTGCGGAGCGAAGCGGTAAAATTTTTGGGAAAAGTCGCCAAGGTCTGTATATAGGCTCATACTGGCTATATGGGGGGAGGGGTGGTCAATTTTTTTGTGGGCTTTACTATGGCTTGTGGGGTCTCGTTTTTCTCGTCTCGCCGAGAAAAACACAATGGGAAGGGTCCCGGAGCGAATCGGTGAAATTTTTGGGAAAAGTCACCGAGGTCTGTATATAGGCTCATACTGGCTATATGGGGGGAGGGGTGGCCAATTTTTTTTGTGGCCTTTACTATGGCTTGTGGGGTCTCGTTATTCTCGTCTCGCCGAGAAAATGACAATGGGCAGGGTCCCGGAGCGAATCGGTGAAATTTTTGGGAAAAGTCACCGAGGTCTGTATATAGGCCCATAGGCTGGCCATGGGGGGTATAGGTCCAACCTGGGAAATTCACACACGTTCATTGTGATATGGGTTGGTTGGATTTGTTTTTCACGTCTCGTCATTTAGAACACGATGGGAAGGGTCCCGGAGCGAAACGGTGAAATTTTTGGAAAAAGTCACCGAGGCCTGGGTAGGCCCATAGGCCTATACTGCATGGCTATGGGTGTATACATGTAGGTCCATACGGGGTGGACGTTTTGGGGTCTAGGGGAGCCCCTAGTGGTCCGATGGAGTCGAGTGAAGTATCAATGTGAAGCCTATGTGAGGGGGCATCCCACTGGGTGGGCGTGGGGCTGGAATATCGTCATTCTGCGCATGCGCGGTAGACCAAGGGTATGGAAATAGCCGTTTTGGGGTCTAGGGCAGCCACTAATGGACCGATGGGGTCGAGTGAGGTATCAATGTGAAGCCTATGTGAGGGGGCATCCGATGGGGTGAGTGCGGGGTTGAAATATCGTCACTCTGCGTATGCGCAATAGACCAAGGGTATGGAAATAGGCGTTTTGGGATGTAGGTGAGCCACTAGTGGGCCGATGGAATCCAGTGAAGTATCCACGTGAAGCCTAAGTGAGGGGGCATCCGATTGGACTAGGGTCTCGGCCGTTGTCCACATTCTGCGCATGCGCAGACAGGGAATTCTGCGAAATGGGTGTGGAAATAGACGTTTTAGGGTTTAGGTGAGCCCCTAATGATCCTATGGTATCGTATGAGGTATCAGTGTGAAGCTGTCGTGAGGGAGCATCCGCCTGGGCTAGTGTGTCGCTCTTTTCACTAAAACTACCTCCGAATACAGAAGAGTTCCAATGTTCCCCTTAGCATATCGGTCCCCGGGCTTATCGGGGCCAATCGTAGTTACGCCTTAACGCTCTAACATAACGCCTTGACGCCATGATATAGACCGGAGAGAGATGGACCTGTGCGTGGGGTCGCCTTTCATTTCAAGCGGTAGTAAGGTATACTGTTCATAGATCGCCATGGCTGTTTTCCTGATGCGGGGGCGCATTTGGGTGTACGTCTGTTGTAAATTATCCTCTCCGGCGTCCTCGATCGCTGCAGCGTAGTATTGATAGCTGCTGTCACAATACGATCCCAGAAGGTAGGTTCTGCCTCACTTTCCACGGACGTAGGCTGACTATCTGAGGTCAAGCTCTCCGTATCACTAGATAGACTCTCAGCAATCTCTGTTTCGGTATCAGTCGATACACTCTCAGCAGTCTCTGTATCAGCATCCGCCTCAACGGACTCCTCGGAGTCTTCAAGCCCATGTATATTTTTCTGGTGTCGCATCATATCGTAATGTCTGGTGAACGTGCGTTCGCACTCAGAGCAAGTATAAGCCATGTTGACGGTTGAACGTCGACTGTGCGTGTTTTTGGAAATACGCTCGCTTTTATAGAGAGTAACGCCCATCATCGCTTAGCTTAACGCTTCAACGCCCTGGTGAATTAGCTCAGAAGCTCTGATTTCCATGGAATTGACACCGATTCATCGAAATGCAGTGACGCCCGTCGTTACGCCTTAACGCCCGTCTCAACGCCTTATCACACTTTCTTAATGCTTTAACGTCGTTTAATGATGCGTTCGAACAAATGTTTCTTTTGTGGTATTGCTCTGACATACGCCGCTTTCCAGTTCATGCCCGAGGTTTTCAACATCGACGCTGTTCTTTCAATTTCCATATGGACTGGGTCCTTATCCAACAATTTCATATGGGTCAGTAAGTCGGCATACCGCTGACGTAAAGCCCGTCGTAGTCTGGGTGCCAATCTGTTATGGGCTAAAATTGCGGCTTCCTCTTTCGAATACCCTTTGCGTTGAAACTTGTTTTCTGTGACCTCCAACATCTCGCCCATCTCGGCGTCCATACTTTCTTTGAACAAATCCTTCCATAGCCTCGAGTTCACATTATGTTCTTCAACCTCGGGTTGGTCCTTCACGGTTGGGTGATATTCCGGGACTGGTGGTATGAAGAAGGCCCGCTGTACGGGGGTGGGTTGCTGCTTCACCAAATGTGGACTCGGTGGATGGTGTAGGGGCTGTGGTGATCCCTCGTCGGGTAGCAGGTGGGTCGTCAGTCGGTGATCTTAGGGGGTAGGGGCTTTTAAATCTACGAACAGGTAGCCGTACGGACGACTTGTCGCTTCTTGAAACGCCTGCATGAAATGGTCGATGTTCTGAGGATAAATTCGACTACCAAACACACGAAGTTGTGCTCTGTCGATGGGGTTGGAGAACAACACAAAGTATTGGCAGTTCAAGGCAATATCTCTGGACGCCTTCCCTTGAGGAAAGACATTCTGGGTCAAATAAATGACGGACAGATTGCGATGATGAGACCCTTTGGTGAATAGGTCGGCGATTTTCGAATTGTCCTTGGCCGCACTCATCAGATCATCTAGCACTACCACGTTGGTTTGCTCGGGGTCAAAGTAATACGGTTCGTCTATGTCGTGAGGAATCCCTGGGACGAAACTCACATTCTGTAATCGTGTAGTTTCGTAGGCGGGCTGCCATTGGCTATAGCACCAAACAACACGTGTCGGAGCTGGGGTTGCCACACCTTCCTCTAAGAACTTCATTACCCAGGACGTCTTTCCACATGCCGTAGGGCCGCTCACCGTCATCGTATAGGGATGCTCTACTGCACTTGTTGGACCTATAGCGGGACTCGGTGGTGTCTCTTGGTTGTGTTTGCCTTGAATGTGCCTGAGCATACTATCGCGACGAGAGAAGGTTCTCTGACAGAACGTACACGTACACGACATGTTGATCTGTCGACCAATACATAAGGACTGATGAGGGACACATGTTCATTCTTATATGTACAGACACCACCACCAACACCACCACCACACACTACCACACACACACACACACCACCACCGCCACCACCGCCACCACCGGGCGTTGACGGGCGTCAACGCCCGGTGGTGGTGGTGGGAACTCCCGTGTGGCAGAGCTCTTGGATCGGAGATCTTGGAGCTCAAAGCCTGTGGAGCTCAGATCTCGGAAATCACATTTGCATACGACCTCTGTAAGGTCACTTCCGCTTCCGTTCACGTGACCGGAACTGACCTTTGTCCCCGGAGCGCAATTTTATCCGGTATTGTTAGCGCGCGCCGGGGTCAAAGGTTAGTTCCGGTCACGTGAACGGAAGCGGAAGTGACCTCACAGAGGTCGTATGCAAATGTCACTTCCGAGATCTGAGCTTCACAGGCTTTGAGCTCCAAGAGCTCCGATCCAAGAGCTCTGCCACACGGGAGTTCCCACCACCACCACCGGGCGTTGACGCCCGTCAACGCCCGCTGATGGCGGTGGTGGTGGTGATGGTGGTGGTGGTGTGTGTGTGTGTGTGTGTGGTAGTGTGTGGTGTTGGTGTTGGTGGTGGCGTCTGTACATATAAGAATGAACATGTGTCCCTCATCAGTCCTTATGTATTGGTCGACAGATCAACATGTCGTGTACGTGTACGTTCTGTCAGAGAACCTTCTCTCGTCGCGATAGTATGCTCAGGTACATTCAAGGCAAACACAACCAAGAGACACCGACGAGTCCCGCTATAGGTCCAACAAGTGCAGTAGAGCATCCCTATACGATGACGGTGAGCGGCCCTACGGCATGTGGAAAGACGTCCTGGGTAATAAAGTTCTTAGAGGAAGGTGTGGCAACCCCAGCTCCGACACGTGTTGTTTGGTGTTATAGCCAATGGCAGCCCGCCTACGAAACTACGCGATTACAGAATGTGAGTTTCGTCCCAGGGATTCCTCACGACATAGACGAACCGTATTACTTTGACCCCGAGCAGACCAACGTGGTAGTGCTCGATGATCTGATGAGTGCGGCCAAGGACAATTCGAAAATCGCCGACCTATTCACCAAAGGGTCCCATCATCGAAATCTGTCCGTCATCTATTTGACCCAGAATCTCTTTCCTCAAGGGAAGGCGTCCAGAGATATTGCCTTGAACTGCCAATACTTTGTGTTGTTCTCCAACCCCATCGACAGAGCACAAATTCGTGCGTTTGGTAGTCGAATTTATCCTCAGAACATCGACCATTTCATGCAGGCGTTTCAAGAAGCGACAAGTCGTCCGTACGGCTACCTGTTCGTAGATTTAAAAGCTCATACCCCCGAAGATCGCCGGCTGACGACCCACCTGCTACCCGGCGAGGGATCACTACAGCCCCTACACCATCCACCGAGTCCATATTTGGTGAAGCAGCAACCCACCGCCGTACAGCGGGCCTTCTTCATACCACCAGTCCCGGAATATCACCCAACCGTGAAGGAGTAACCCGAGGTTGAAGAACATAATGTGAACTCGAGGCTATGGAAGGATTTGTTCAAAGAAAGTATGGACGCCGAGATGGGCGAGATGTTGGAGGTCACAGAAAACAAGTTTCAACGCAAAGGGTATTCGAAAGAGGAAGCCGCAAACAGATTGGCACCCAGACTACGACGGGCTTTACGTCAGCGGTATGCCGACTTACTGACCCATATGAAATTGTTGGATAAGGACCCAGTCCATATGGAAATTGAAAGAACAGCGTCGATATTGAAAACCTCGGGCATGAACTGGAAAGCGGCGTATGTCAGAGCAATAGCACAAAAGAAACATTTGTTCGAACGCATCATTAAACGACGTTAAAGCATTAAGAAAGTGTGATAAGGCGTTGAGACGGGCATTAAGGCGTAACGACGGGCGTTGACGGGCGTCACTGCATTTCGATGAATCGGTGTCAATTCCATGGAAATCAGAGCTTCTGAGCTAATTCACCATGGCGTTGAAGCGTTAAGCTAAGCGATGATGGGCGTTACTCTCTATAAAAGCGAGCGTATTTCCAAAAACACACACAGTCGACGTTCAACCGTCAACATGGCTTATACTTGCTCTGAGTGCGAACGCACGTTCACCAGACATTACGATATGATGCGACACCAGAAAAATATACATGGGCTTGAAGACTCCGAGGAGGCCGTTGAGGCGGATGCTGATACAGAGACTGCTGAGAGTGTATCGACTGATACCGAAACAGAGATTGCGGAGAGTCTATCTAGTGATACGGAGAGCTTGACCTCAGATAGTCAGCCGACGTCCGTGGAAAGTGAGGCAGAACCTACCTTCTGGGATCGTATTGTGACAGCAGCTATCAATACTTACGCTGCAGTGATCGAGGACGCCGGAGAGGATAATTTACAACAGACGTACACCCAAATGCGCCCCCGCATCAGGAAAACAGCCATGGCGATCTGTGAACAGTATACCTTACTACCGCTTGAAATGAAAGGCGACCCCACGCACAGGTCCATCATGAAGACCAAGCGTCACTTGGAAGAGGCTATTGGACTACCACCCACCGAGGCCCTGGAAAATGCGATCAGAATGCGCAAACAACTGTTTCAGGACATGCTGCCCGAAGAATATCCAGGCCTGCCCGACGACGCTTAGGTCACACCGAGCAAAGATGGAACTTTCTGAAATGGCGACTTCTGATTGGACAAGAATCTAACGGACAGGAACGAATAGGACAGATGCAAATGGTGGCCTCTGATTGGGCAAGAGTCTTTTTGAGTTGTAAACATACCCAACGCGGCCCCCCCAGCGTGGGTATGATGTAACATTGGGGAAAATAAACTATATGAAAAAAACTTGTTGTTGATGTTGTTCTCTCAAGTGTCATCCTTGTTGTTGTTGCTGTTCTCTCTCCGGTCTATATCATGGCGTCAAGGCGTTATGTTAGAGCGTTAAGGCGTAACTACGATTGGCCCCGATAAGCCCGGGGACCGATATGCTAAGGGGAACATTGGAACTCTTCTGTGTTCGGAGGTAGTTTTAGTGAAAAGAGCGACACACTAGCCCAGGCGGATGCTCCCTCACGACAGCTTCACACTGATACCTCATACGACACCATAGGATCATTAGGGGCTCACCTAAACCCTAAAACGTCTATTTCCACACCCTTTTCCCAGAATTCCCTGTCTGCGCATGCGCAGAATGTGGACAACGGCCGAGACCCTAGTCCAATCGGATGCCCCCTCACATAGGCTTCACATGGATACTTCACCCGATCCCATCGGCCCACTAGTGGCTCATCTTCATCCCAAAACGCCTATTTCCATACCCTTGGTCTATTGCGCATGCGCAGAGTGACGATATTTCAACCCCGCAATCACCCCATCAGATGACCCCTCACAAAGGCTTCACATTGATGCCTCACTCGACCCCATCGGTCCATTAGTGGCTGCCCTAGACCCCAAAACGGCTATTTCCATACACTTGGTCTACCGCACATGCGCAGAATGACGATATTCCAACCCCGTACCCGACCAGTGAGCTGCCCCCTCACATAGGCTTCACATTGATACTTCACTCGACTCCATCGGACCACTAGGGGCTCCCCTAGACCCCAAAACGTCCACCCCGTATGGACCTATACACCCATAGCCATGCAGTATAGGCCAATGGGCCTACCCAGGCCTCGGTGACTTTTTCCAAAAATTTCACCGTTTCGCTCCGGGACCCTTCCCATCGTGTTCTAAATGACGAGACGTGAAAAACAAATCCAAGCAACCCATATCACAATGAACGTGTGTGAATTTCCCAGGTTGGATCTATACCCCCCATGGCCAGCCTATGGGCCAAAATACAGACCTCGGTGGCTTTTCCCAAACAATTCACAGATTCTCTCCGGGACCCTTCCCATTGTCATTTTCTCGGCGAGACGAGAAAAACGAGACCCCACAAGCCATAGTAAAGCCCACAAAAAAAAATTGGCCACCCCTCCCCCCATATAGCCAGTATGAACCTATATACAGACCTCGATAACTTTTCCCAAAAATTTCACCGCTTCGCTCCGGGAGCCCTCCCATCGTGTTTTTTCTTGGCCAGACGAGAAAAACGAGACCCCGCAACACATAGTAAAGCCCAGAAAAAAAATTGACCACATATAGCCAGTATGAGCCTATATACAGACCTCGGCGACTTCTCCCAAAAATTTCACCGCTTCGCTCCGGGACCCCTCCCATCGTGTTTTTCTTGGCGAGACGAGAAAAACGAGACCCCATGGCAAAATAGGCCGTTATCTACTCCAAATGCACTCCATCGCACCTCCGAAACTCCCGTTTTCGCTACTACTCTCACTGATGACGTCACCAGAGACGTCACAGGTGGCGTGGACATCCCTTCAAGTCGTGGTCTACTGCCCGAGAGCTAAAAAATAACACTTCCCTAGACACATTCGGACCAATAGTGGTCCATATCGGCCTCAAAATGTCTATTTCCATACTACGGCCTGCCTGCCCATGCGCAGAATGACGATATTTCTAACACCCATCCACCCAGGCGGATGCGCCCTCACGTATGCATCACATTGATACCTCACTCGACTTAATCAGATCATTAGTGGCCCACCTAGACCCCAAAACGTTCCTTCCAATGCACTTTTCCCACAATTCCCCGTCTGCGCTTGCGCAGAATGTCGGAAACGGTCGACACACTAGTCCAGACGGATGCCCCCTCACGTATCCTTCACAACGATACCTTACTCGACCCCATCGGCCCACTAGGGACTCACCTAGACCCCAAAACGTCTATTTCCATACCCTTTTCCCACAATTCCCTGTCTGCGCATGCGCAGAATCTTGAACACGAAAGACACACTAGTCCAGGCGGATGCCCCCTCACGTATCCTTCACATTGATACCTCATACGACTTCATAGGACCACTAGTGGCCCACCCAGACCCCAAAACGTCTATTTCCATACCCTTTACCCACAATTCCCTGTCTGCGCATGCGCAGACTGTTGACAACGACCGAGACACTAGTCCAGACGGATGGCCCCTCACATAGGCTTCACATTGATACCTCATACACCTCCATCGGCCCATTAGGGGCTCCCCTAGATCTCGAAACGTCTATTTCCATACACTTTGTCTACTGCGCATACGCAGAATGACGTCAGTTCCAGGTCACACCCATCTCCACGGATGCTCCTTCACGAATGCTTCACATTGATACCTCATACAACTCCATCGGACCAATATTGACCCACCTAGACCCCAAAATGTCTAGCGGGACCCATACCGGGTCCAGTTTTCGACACTAGGTGACCACATCCCGAAAAAATGGCCAGTTTTCGACACCGGACGTGCCGCCATCTTGAACATAGGTGCCGCCATCTTGAACCAGAAGGCAGACGCCGCCATCTTGGATATGTCCCATAGTGCACCCGGTCAAAATACTCGCTTCTGATTGGCTGAGGGCAGCGCCCCACCCAACCGGAAGTGAGCGCTCCACAAATAAGAGGCAATTTACGCTTTTCCTACTACTGACGTCAATTTGCACATGCGTACTCGGGGGTATTACACAACCGGAATTGTTGATAACTATCACTCCGAAAAAGTGATGAACCAGAGCCATCACCCTTTTTTATGAGCGCCTTAAAACTTTTGGTCATCATCTCTGAAGAGTGATGAGCAATCAGTGTAAATTTAGGTCATTACATTTAAGGATGATGAGGTAAAATCTTCATCATTAATAGGTGATGGCCGTCACCATTTAAAGGTGATAGGTAGGTCTGGTCACCATTAAAGGGTGATGGGCCATCACCTTTTTTTCTGGCTGTGCAGAGAAAGCACGGATCGAGTTGGATTGAATGCGCGAGTGGGTTACAGTATGACCTCTAGTATATATGTTGATAGTCCCTCCACACCATGCACTCACAATAGACGAATCTTTAGGGAATACCATGGATAATAACAAACTTGACGAGGTCAAAAAAAACTGTTGGTTATACTCATCTGAACAGCCAGAAACGTTTCGATCGGGCCATGATTAGACGATGTATAGGATCGGTCATACACGATTAACTCACAAATATTTACTAGAAAAAGAACCGGTTCCAAGGTGTATTCCATGCCATGAAGATCTCACGCTGAAACATATTCTCATAGACTGCATAGATTTTAAGATTGTAAGAGATACTTTTTTATCGAGCAGCTACTCTAGAAGATCTGTTTAGCCGAGTAAAAGAAGATTGTATTTTAGATTATTCGAGAGAGATTGGTTTGTTGTACAAATCTTTATGTTTGTACCTGTTTTAACGCATTAGTTTACTGAGTTGTTGACTTGAATACTGAGACGAGCATCAATTTACTGGGTTTGTATTTGCATTTTTTTCAAAATTTTATAACAAGTTGTTGTTCTATAGAATATCTCTCTTGTGTGTTCTCTAATTGTAGTTCTGACATTTTGAGTTCATTTCAGATAATTCTCATTGATAACGATTCCGAGGATATTTGCAGACTCTCTGCAGAATTTACTTGCATGTTGTTGTTGTAATGAGATACTTCGTTTGTGCCACATGGCCATGGTTTTTGAGCTGTAGATCGTTAATTAATGAAGTTACACTGATTTATTCACATAACGAAGCTAGAAGAAAGTACTACCTTTGTAATTCATGGCATGACAAACTGTGGTTTGATGTATTCCAGTAGTTATTGATGATAAAAGATGCATAATTTATTCTTCTCTGTACGGAGGCAGCCATGTTGTTTTGCTAGTGATACTCTCTGAACCAAACGTTCGTATTTTATTTCAGATAAAAGTTGACGTATATCTTGGGTAAATTATATCACTGTGTAAACTATATTTAATATCTGTCACAAATATATGGTAATTATGCAGATTTTCTAAGTAGTTTTAACAATAGTAGGCTTTTGGTATTTTCAACATTTTGGGTTAGAGGCTAGTGGCTGGAGTGTATAAAAGAGTGAACTCTGAGAATTTCTGGGACTTGCTCTGGTGAGCCAGACAAGCCCACACCTCCTGAACAGAAGGTTCCTGGGACCTGACAGACATCTGAGGATTGCTGAATATGGGAAGGAGCTACAGATGCCGATGAGGATAATGGTTCAGTGTCTTGACTTCATTTTTCTGCTTTGACTCTCTGAAATACTTGGAACACTGTAGAGTGTACTCCAAGAAATCATGGGGTCATGGTCAAACTGAAGTAAATAAGACTTCTACCCATTATCTTTTGCTCACCCAAGATATCTTTGGCTCATCCAAGAAAACATAGACATCCAAGAAAACATGGACATCCAAGAAAACATGGACACCCAAGAAAACATGGACATCCAAGAAAACATAGATTGTTGAAACAGTAGTGGGATGAACACCCCATGCGATCACATCGGATTACAGTACCCCATGCAATCACATCGCATTACAGTACCCCATGCAATCACATCGGGTTACAGTACCCCATGCAAACGCATCGGATTACAGTACCCCATGATACCACATCGGATTACATTACCCCATGCAATCGCATCGGATAACAGTACCCCATGATATCACATGGGATTACAGTACCCGATGCAATCACATCGGAATACAGTATTCAACTGCAGCCACTCGTCACCTAACAGTCCTGTGCATGAACACCCCATGCAATCACATCGGGTTACAGTACCCCATGCAACCACATCGGATTACAGTACCCCATGAAATCACAACGGAATACAGTATTCAACTGCAGCCACTCTTCGCCTAACAGTAGTGCATGAACACCCCATGCAATCGCATCGGGTTACAGTATTTGACTGCAGTCACCCTTCATCTAACAGTAGTGTGCATGAACATCCCATGAAATCACATCGGGTTACAGTATTCAACGACAGCTGATTGTAATGGATGCAAGTGGAACTCATTGGAATGATTGTATGTTACAACAGTATTCGACTACAGCCATCCCGTTTAGTTTTATGCACTCCAGCAAGTCTCCACCCCATGAAAGCATAGTAACTCCGCTCATTGGTCATAATTAGATTATGCAAAGCAAATCAGAACTGAAGGACATGTTACTATATGAATAAAAGAAGAGCTTATTTATCCTGAGAAATTGGTCTTGCGTTCTTGTTTCTTACTGTGTTGCTTCCCGGTCTCCAATGTTACAGGTTCAACATATAACAGCATAGGGGGTGTTATTTAGCCAAGTTGATAATCCGTTCAACTATCCTAAGTTTTCATATGTTGACTGCTGAAGTATATCTGCTGTAATTGGACTTCACTGAAGCTTAGCGACAGCTTTATCGCTATATTATTTTGGCGCCCGAAATGGGACCTGTTATTTCATAACGGGTCCAGTGATACGAACCAAGTGAAGTCCTGCATGGTGAAAATGGTGGAAATATCCAGTTTACATGTCAGGGACATATAATTAGATGGAAGCTATGGATACAGGACGGAGACCACTACAGAGAGGTAGACAGAGGAGATCTGATAGATCATTGGCTGATAATCCATGTAATACAACAAGTGAAGCAGAAACACAGGAGAATATACTGATGAAATT